>JAFJYH010000348.1:0-44982 GCA_017365405.1 Cadophora malorum | reverse complement strand
AAAATGTCTCCCAATATTGATGACCCTCCAATTTGATGCCTCCAGAAACTGATGGCTACCACTCCACCCATGACCATCATCAGTTTTGAGTCACCTTGGCTAAGTGGATGCTGACTTGTCAAGACCACATTCTCTGATGCTCTGGACGGCGTCTCCCTTTGTTTCTGGTTGACTGTGGATATGATAAGGAAATAGAGCAGTCATTCATAAATATGATCACTACAGTAGATGACCTTTCTGGGTCCTGATGATCTACACCCAAGTTGAAGCCATCTACTGTCCTTCTCCAAGTCGCTTACAAAATCGGCTTCCCCTCCACACTCGCTAGAAGATTCTGCCCCACATACCAGAAGAGGTTAGGCGAAATATCACGTGTCGATCAAGCGAAAGTCCACCAACGGCGTTGCAACATTCTGGCTCAATTCGGACGGGAGAGGAATTAACTGTGTGCAGAATGTCATCTGGCTAGCCACCCGGGGGCTGGAGGAGCTATTTGGAATGTTCAATGTTATCACGAGAATTTTTGATATGGAGATGGATCGATTGGGTAGGGAGTCCGATGGAGCTGAGAGGGGCGGTTTGTTTGGACCAGTGAGGAGAGAAGCTTTCGCGGACTACATCATAAATAGAAGACTTGTAAAAGTTAAATAAACAGTATGATACGGAAAAAAGTTCCAACCCCCCTTGATCAAGTGTTGCAAGTTAGACACGCCTCGCTGCTCTCTGTTCCTTCTGACGACGGCGAGCACGAGATAGTTTCGTACGATACTTCTGGATGTCCTTAATGATCCAATCGAGACTTCCAATCGTCCTACTCGTCGCATTCATCTCAGACAGGAGGTATTCATCCATAGAACGGCCCTGGCAATCATTGTTCTCAGGCTCCCCATCATCACGACTTTCAATCTGCTCAACCAAACGCTCAAGAACTTTGATTGTGTATCCCACATGATTATCTTGAAGCTGATTCAATCGCCCCTGAAGTCGAGATGAGCGAGAAAATTGTCGGGGAGAACCGGAATCGCTGTTGTCGTCGCTGTATTCAGACTCCATGTCTTCATCCGAGACACTTCTTCCCACAATATCACGAATGTAATCTGGCAACTCATCGATCTGCTCGTCATCAGATTCATCGACCACGATCGGCTGCGTTGAGTCGCCAATATCAGCGATCTGCTCATCATCAGAGTCCTCGATCAGGATAGTCTGCATTGATGCACCAGCAGCAGGGCTTCGGGACATCTCCACCTGGGTTCCCTCCTCATCAAGCTCGAAGCGTGAAACTTCCTCCTCCACGATGATCGTGTCATGGTCGACATTTCCAGTCGAGACACTCACCACTCTGACTTCCTCGCCGCCTGTCTTCTCCACAGGTATCGGTGCATCTTCATCCATGGCCACCATCGCACTGTCCTCGTCGACTGTGGCCTTCCCAGACGCGGGGTCTACGACATTGACGTGAGTCGGGGCCTCATCACGAATTGACGTCTCTATGTCACCGGTGATGGTACTTTGGATGATATTGGCTGAAGCTGCCGCCTCGGTTGCATCGTCGCTCAGTTGGCCCGTCAGGCCGTCAATGGGAGTGGAGGGTCGGACACCACTGGGGATGGTCTCTTCGATGGTACCAGCTGAAGCTGCAGCCTCGACTGTGTCCTCGCTCAATTGGCCTGTCGAGCCGTCAATGGGAGTGGAGGGATGGGTGCCACCAGGAATGGTATCTTCGATGATACTAGCTGGAGCCACATCCTCGCTCGATGGTGCGAGATCACCTGTGGGCGCGGTATCGTTCATGATGCTGGCTGGGGCTATGTCCTCGCTCAGTTGGCCTGTTGGGCCGTCAATGGGAGTGGAGGGTCGGATGCCACCGGGAACGGTCTCTCCGATGGTGCTGGTTGGAGCATCCTCGCTCGATAGTGCGAAGTCGTCCGTGGGTGTGGTATCGTCCATGATGCTGGCTGGGGCTGGGGCTGTGTCCTCGCGCGTGGAGCCGGCCGCCATTTCATCTATCATAGCTGCATCGACGTCAGTCGCAGGTGATGGTCCGTCCGTGATGATGCGCTCGCTCATGATGATATCTCGAGTCTTGGAAGCCATACCAATGGACGCGGTGAGGAGGCGATGGGTTTCGTCACTAGCAAGCTGGCGATTTCGTGATCTGAGTTGACGAGTGGAACTGGAATTGCAGGCAGGCATGACGAAAAATTGACTGAGCCTGACAGTGGTGATGGTTGAGTCGGGGAAGAGGAAGAAGAGGAAGAAGAGGAAGAAGGAAGATGGAGAATTGAAGATTCATGGGCAGGACGAAGGCTTATATACATGTGCCTGGCTCTAGCGCACATCTCAAGGGTCACGCTGATGACATCTTGCCATTCCATGTGCCTGCTCCACTAGAGAAGATACTGACAGGGGAAGCCATTGGGTGCATCACGCCCCTACCTCCTGCCTACCATACTTACGAAAGGCCAATCCAGCTACAATGAGGGTGGAGTGGCGCCAAGCAACGGCTCCTTTGGTGGCTTCGACTTGAACCTGACTAGCTACGTATACGTAAGAGAATGAGAAGAAATAGGCACCTATCTTGAAATCGTCCGACATATTCGAATGTCCTAGCACCTTAAACGGTCTCTTCTGCGTGTGAGATGCGTACTCATGGTAGTCGGTCGCAGCAGGAGCCGGCTGCTAATAGGGACCAGAATATCGATAATGTTATCAACGCCAATATCGGGAGATCTGGAGCACGTCATGGGCATGATCTTTCGCGTCGCAGCCGGCTTGGAGGCGAAGATCGAGCTCGCATTCCTACACCCACTACTGTTCCGGCTCGATTTTGGTTTCTGGGAACTTGCATGGTGTCCTGGTGCAGCCGAGCAGCCTTCACGTGTCCCCGCATTATTACGTAGGTCCCATGAAGATAAGCTATGCCGGGTATTATCATTCCTGCAAATGTATAATGATTGGATTCCTACAAACGGAAAGGGGTAAAAAGGTGGACCTCTGAATGTTGTCGTTCGGCTGTTTAAGCGAAGCCCCTAATCGCGAAGCGAGAAAGGTGCAGTTTGGCTTCAACCTGCCCCGGGTTCAGACACATCGCTTAATGAAGCCCCTTGCCTCTCGGACAATAGAAAACCCGAGTTCTCTTCATAATGCGGTAGACCAGTTGCGGAGGTTCTCCTGGAGAAATGAGGTTGGACGGCCTGGGAGCGGGAGCGAGATTAGGTTTGGTGGATGTGAAAGGTGGTAGGCTTGCTGAACGCTCCTTCGCACATAGGTTGTATAGGCATAATGCCACTGAAAACGGCCCCAACAGAACCCTATCTCACGCTTGACGGCGTTTCTTGCTCGAGCTCTCTACACCATAATCCAAAACAGCTCTAACTCCTAATCGCTCGAGTTCTGCCTTCAGACTGGCCTCCTGCGCCTCCATCTTGCGCATGTCCTGTCTCAGATGGTCAATTTGTACTAAATCATATAAGTTAAAGTAGCAGACCAAAGAAGCACGCAAGACTCACATAGCAACTTCATATTCGTGTCTATATTAATTGTGTCAGTCAGCTCTTTCGAAATCGTTTGTTGTTCACACCTTTGACCAACTCAATCTCCCTCTGGAGAACGGCTATTTGAGCTTTGGATCTTGTTAGTCTAGGGACGCAAGGGCGGTGGATAGTCATCTCACCTTCCATTTGCTGTGCTCTCGCTTGCCCGCCTCCCTGAGTGGCTCGGAGTCGTGCGTTGCTCATATGGAGTTGACTATTATTAGCTTGAAGCTCACCAACATATTCTAACATGGAAGGTGAGCCGAAGAATAGCCATTGCAAGGACAGTACTAACGAGTCGCAGTTCGCGATACAATGGGCAAAAGCCTAAGTGTTTCTTGTGAAATGGTACCACGAGAGCCAGAAGAGTTGGTGGCCATATCTCGGAAAATAGTATCGATTTCTCTTGGGTTAGCTGGATTCAATGTACTTGATCCACAGGCCTTACCACGAAGCAGAGTAAGTCGACCATCTTCACCGATATAAGAAGCCGGTACTGAGTCCTTAGGCGATATCAGAACATGTTAAAATAAGAGTCAGATGCATAACTTACCAAATCCGCAGCAATTACGAAGCCGCTATCTGACAGTACAGATTGCCCAAGACCCGGCGTAGTGTGACTAGATACTGTTATTACCTCTTCAACACGGCTTCGAATCATGGACTTACTTGTTCTGGGGCGGCGCCATGCCTTCCGCTGGTTCGGGCCTAGCCTCATAGGGATAGAATGTCGCGTTGATGGAATTCTTCTTTGTCAGGAGGTGTGTCTCCATTTTGGCTTCTCACTTACGTAGAAAGAGGCACCGACTGAAATAGGTTCTGCCTCGCTGAGGGGTGGTGCGCTCATTGTTCACGTAGATAAGTGGTGATGAGCATAGTAGCTACAGTACTTATATCGGAGGTGAATACCTGGGTGGAGCATGTGGAGGAAAGTATAGATCGTGCTGGCAGGCACTCTTTATAATGTTACAGTGCCTGCATCGCCGACGCGTAGGCTGCCTTGTCGTTCTAGGAATGGCCATCCGTTCCGTGCCTCCCTAAAGTACCCCTTCCGGATTCCCTGTCGGCTCAGCGTTGATTTCGCGGATAGTAGCCAGTGAGGTGTCGAATATGGCACCCACACCACCGAATCTGCCTCGCTCACGCCGCTCGATGAGACCAAGGGATAAGTAGTGGCTACATGTCTCCATTCTCCAGCCATCGTACTCCCTGCTCCATAGCATCATATGACACAGCAGGGAGACCTAGCGCACATCTCTGCTCCTCAGCTTATCCTCACGGAAGCGCCGACGACTTCTGTAACCATGCATGGCCACCCCATTGGTGACGTGGAAGTAGAGATGCAAGTCTCATAATACTTGTTGCTGCGCAGATCGTGCCAGGAGCCAGAAATGAGATCAGAGTGAGTGTATTATGGTATCGGTGAGGTCCACGGTGGTTGGATGATCTCTGTCCGTCCACCCATCTGCGTCGGCTGACCTATCTCAAGCTTTCCTTGATAGCCAAATCGTGACAGTGTGCTAACTATAACCCATTTAGATGCCAAATATATCTCAGGTTGGGCCGAGATGCCTTCCGTAGCCTGCCGAAGATCTCCATTCGTGCACATCCAAGTAGCCCCCGCCTCCTGCCTCCTCTCAAAATGGCATCGTGAAAGTGACAGTCCGCAGTGGTTTTGTTCCAGGCCATGCGTTCACGTGAACCCCTATTTGGGGCGAGGCTCGCCACCAGCTTTTGGTGCTTCTCAGAACACTGGGCATATGTCGTGCTATATCGTACAAAGAACTCTGGCAGCGAAGACCATATGTTAGTAACATTGGGTATAGGAAAATCGCTCATGTACGCCTGTATCAGAACGGCTTGCAAAGGTGGCTCCAATTGTACCACGACCAATGTCGCTCTACTTGGATATTAGCTTCCAGAGACTTGACTGGAGTGAACGCGGAGAAATCCGATAGGACCGCCTTGATCGAGGGCGAAATCGGGTGCGTAGCTAGCAGGGAACACTTCTCAGGTACTTGCTTGGGAGGGAATTTCGTGCAAACCACCAAGGATGCCCAACTGCACCGCATGACTGCCATCCTTCAGCTCATCCTCCTGATGTGCTTGCATAGTGCCAAGGCAGATAATCGGCGCCATCGGCGCAGCACAGGCCTGAAATTCTCTGCTGCACTACAGCAATCCTCAGCAACCCCATCATAGCCGTTCCATGGTAAGTCCATCCTCGGATGGAGCAGATAGCATTCGTGACTCGTGTCTATGGATTCAGCTCATGCAGAATGCTCTGCCATCGCCGTTTCAGTAGACTCGGATGACCAGCAGAGTCTTTGGCTACACCCTCACCTAAGGAAAATCAACTCGTCGGCGTTCGGCTGTCCTGGATATATCCTCCATACCGCCCTACCCGCTTGGCCAGCTACGAGTTATGGAGATTGGTAACAGCCTGGAAAGGTTCGCCAACCGTGGCTGATTGGAAGACAAAGCGGATGACGGAAACCCATGAAATTTTAGACATTCGCTGGCGTCGGTCTCCATTCGGGGATACGCTAGAGCCGCTTGATCCTCTGTTCACATTGTACCCCTCTCTAGGCTTGCGATTCGAAGTGTCGCAGACGACATAGATCCCAGACAGGCTGCTTTGCTCATCACTTGATGATGGGAATAACGCCCTCAAGTGGATCATACATCTCAATGGCCAAAGGAGGCTGCTGCCGGCGACGTCCGATCTCACCCAATGTCGAGAACCACCGCCAATACCTCCAAGGCAGAATTGGTCACCATGCACTGGCATAGACACCAAGTGCAAACCTAGATAGACAGAATAATACGTGCAGGGTTTGAGAGATGGTGTGGTGGATAGATGTCCAAGGTATCCACCGTTGGCCTTTAGTGTGGTTTCCTGATGCAGGATCATGTCGACCAAGGCATACTGCTTCAGCTCTCAGGGAACTTCTTCCATGGTGGAGATACGACTCCGCCAGGGTGGGCGAAATTCGAGGAATCGATGTTGTATAAGTTAGTCGGAGTCCGCCTTCCTTCCTCGTCAACCCTCCTTCCTCATCAACCGTCCTCCCTCATCAACCTCACCATCTTCCATACTAGGCAGCTGGATAACCATCTGTTCTCGCTTGTCGCGTCCAATTCGTTGATTGCCCTTCGCCAATATGGGATCGGCATCTTCTCGTTTTGAAACCAGGTGGTGGGAGGCAGAAGCTCAGCGAAAGGTAGTGACCAGCAAAAACATCGGTAAAGTGGAAGTCATCTGCTCGCTTATTCCCGGTGTGGACGAAATGGCCATGGTGGGCTATTTGAAGGAACGTTCCGATCTTGACACACTCTTCACGCTACATTCCAGACATCAGAACCTCTCCGGGGACCAACCTGCAAACCCCCAAGCTTTGACAGTTGATGACAAGGCCAATGAACTCTGGTGGTTGCTCCGAATGCCACCTGGGTGCGGCGAGGCTCCATGGGACTGGAACTGGCACCCTCCACTCGAAGGGGTCCCTTCCGAAATCGCGGCCGAATTCCATGCGACCGTGTGCCAGGCGATCTTTCGACTTCCCTTCTCCGACTTCGTGAAGTGCGCCCTTGGATATAGCACGAAAGCGCACTGTCTCAACAGTCTACTCGATGCCGTATGCGATGTACGCGATAACCTTCGGACGGAATATCAAGGTTGCCCTACGATACAGGAGATTTATTCTGAAGTTGAGAAAGTGAGTAAACATGGAAGTCCATCGAAACGGCATACTGATTAGAGTAGGCATTTAACCAGGAATATCACCCACTAGCGCACTGGATCGTTGCTAGCAGCTTGAACCAGAAGGCGGGTGCCCCATATGACGCCTTCGCCGCGAACTTTGACCTAATCAAGAAAATCTTTGCAACTCGCAGCTTTGATGTCGTGCTCAAGCGTCTTGCGGCTTTGGATCGGCGGTTTGCACACGGTAGTCAGAAGTACAATTGGCAGAAGTGGTCAACAGATCTCAACTTCTGGCAGTGCGTCGATGGAGCATTATGGACAGGGAAGTTCACCCCTCCGCTCGTGCCACCGCACTGGTCAAGTGAGGACCTGGATGAGAGACTGCGCTTTCTTGATGGATTCAAGACAGACGCTGAGGATAGGGCGTGGGGTAGTTGGGGTAAAGTTGTGTTCTCAATGAAGAGACTGATGGTGCGGGAGCGGAACTCTGAAGGTCGAGAATCGCAGTACAGTGTCAAGAAAGGCTTGCTGGTGTCTATGGACCTACTGAAGGGTAGCCCTAACAGATCCTGACCTTGGGCGTAATGTCGTACGTTTTGAGTTGGTATCTAGATGTTGAGGATAGAGATCGAACGCTCTGAATTCATGCTCAGCGCAGGACTGTATGTACAGCTATATAGTGCCATCAGTCATGTGTGTCCCAAGTTGTGTTCAGGAATATCATCGACCTTGGAGGTTATAGTCTCACCTAATCTCGTAGTCCGACGCGGCCCCTCTTCCTCCTTCATTTCGACAGCATAGGCCACCGTCGTCGCCGCTTGTGGTATGCATTCCGTTGCCTTTTACACCTTTCGGTGACGGTTTCCCGGTCGTGCAAGTACTTGTATCGAGAGTCGAGTAACTTGTATTGCTCTTGCCATGTCATTTCACGTCTCCACGCTCTTCCCCTAACAGTCTCAAGGCCAAGTGGGCGCTACGGGAACAGCTTCTTTGTTTGTGTGCGCGCCTTGAGATGTTTGCGGACTTCAGGTGCGATACAACCGCGGGGGCCGAGAATTGTTAGGTGAGGAAGGTTACGGATCTTCAAAAGGCTCCATATTCCCGGGTCGTCGACGGAAGATATCGCAGGTGAGGACAGCAGGCAGATTCGAAGCCACGATATTCGCATAAACCACAGTGTTTATGAAGGTGCTCAAACTCCTCGTAAGAATAATCGGTAGTCCACTGGCCCCAGCCCGTGGCCGTATGGTCGTCAATGTATGAGATACTGAGGAACTGAACGTGTTGTAAAATTGTAGCGTCTCAGCGAGGATCGTCTTCGAAAACAGCCCCCAAAGTCCGCAGGTCGCAGAATTCGGGGGCTCCAACATTATGGAGTTTGACTGGCGTAGTCTCTCTGCCTTCCTGCCTTCCGTGGAGGTTGAGTAAGGGTGGTTAAGGTAGATCGAACGAAATGCCCTAGATACCGATGCCAGTGGATGGTGTGAGACATGGTTCTTAACACCACCGCCGAGCAGTGCTGGTCGAGCGTCCACGACGATATAACCCAAGATCTGCGAGGTGATCTCAGTAGGTAGTGCAGTCGTGTTGCTGTGGAATGCATGGAAAGTTGGGGGTAAGAGTGGCATGCCATGACGAAGGCCGGATGCTGATTAGCATTCAAGAAGGGGGTGAAGGAGGTCATGAGGGAATGGTTTTACAGTAAAGAATTACAATCTGTCGTTCATGAGTTGTTGGCATCTGTTGGCAGCCGTGAATAGGACAGGCAATGCTGCGGTTGTGCCTTGCTCCCCTGGCAAAAGAAAACGGGTAGTCGACAAAGCCCACAGGCGGGAGGTTGAAAGGCCAGGCAGGGTTCTTGGCACGGTCCATTGAGGCTCAAATTACCCGACCTTTCCAAGTGTCAAAGGCTTCGACGACTTTTCTTGCCCACGTCAAGCTAGCCAGCTATCACTGAAAGTATTTTGGTCCAGTACCGCGCATTGGAAAGAAAATTTTCGGGCTGTGATCTAGCATCGTCACCAGGAACACTTTACCTTCGAAGGGATTTCCAAAGACTCCGACAGGAATGTCCTCGACATTGCTACCAAGAGCTTCAACCAAATATGCAAAAGCTGCGGCAAAGATGGGTATACGCGATGCATGAACACGAATGAAAGTATCACACAAGAGACGATTTAGGGATCAGACATGGGTCTGGAGAGAAGAGACAGGAGAGAAGAGACAGGAGAGAAGAGACAGGAGAGAAGAGACAGGAGAGAAGAGACAGGAGAGAAGAGACAGGAGAGAAGAGACAGGAGAGAAGAGACAGGAGAGGGAAATGTTACTGGGTATTCTTGATTATGATGGCATCCTTTTGGTTGAGACTCGAGATAACAAGGAATAAAATACATGAGTCATTAAATCATCAGCCTCATATCCCTAATCAACTTGACATCGCAGCCTCGGAAACATGGTCTTCCAAATCAACAGCCTCAACTCTAGACCTGATCTCAGCGCTGTGACTGATAAGATTCCCGAAATACTTCCTTGCAACTTCGCTCTCTGTGCAAATTTTCCTCGTCTCCTCTCGTTTACAGCCCAATTGCTCTGTGGTGCGTTGGAGGCTGACTTTGAGGCTATCGGCTGGACATCGGAGGACTCTACGGACTGAAGATGAGATGCGGTCGGAGTTAGCGTGAACATAGTCGATAGACTGTAGCTTCGTGGCAATTTTGGTAGAGAGTCGCTGGGGGAGAGCTCGTGGGATATGTGATAGGATAAACGCTGTGGCTGCGAGCGCTGGATCTTGTTAGTCTGAGAAAGTCACAACAGTGACAATCAGGGAAGCTTACTAGTTGCAAGAATTGTTGGAATGATGAGCCTGCGCAGATTGCTATGTCCAACAATCTTGAAAGCTCCTAGGGCGCCATCGATCCACCCAAGTCCGCCAACCACACGTCCTCCAACCATTGTCGCAACGGTCACGAACATGCCAGTACCTGCTACTTTCTCATGTCGCTGCAAGATGGTTGACCAATCGAAGAAGTCCCACAGCTCGGTCTCGACACGAATCTGTCTTGCAAGAATATCCCGTTTTCTTCTAAACATATATTCACTTTTGAAGCTCAAGTCGATGTACTCGTTACCAAGGTTGTGAATTCCAAGTTCCTTGATAGAGTTAACACCCTCCACAGTCATTCTTCGTGCATGTTCTTCGCAAGCCGTTACTGATTGGGATATTTGGTACAGCATGGCCTCTTTCAGATCATCCGCATATTGAAAAGACATGAGCAGACCTGGATATGGTACACCAAGATCCTTCCCAGCGGTATCTGACATCACGGAAGTGAGAGTAGACCGTGCGTGGTCAAAGACGCCCTTGCAAGTTGTCTCAATAATTGTGTCAACTTGACAACTGATTTCCGTTTTCCTTTTCTGGGATGCTTGAAGTGCTGGCTCTAGATTCGCAAGCTCGTCCGACACCCGGGCAAGTTCGGTTTGAGCGACCTCTAGATTGACGGACGCTAGCGTTTGGACGTCATCGAGGAGATTCAAGAGGTAGGTCTTTGCTGGTGCCAATTTTGAGCGTGCTCTCCTTTCTAGAACGAAACGTCGGAGTGATTGTTCAAGGCGCTCAAAATCCAGTAACTTGTCCTTCTCATCCTCCTCCCCTGGCCCTTGAGAATCGGATGGGTCAGAGTCTGGCCCGTCTCCAGTATCGAGACCCCCAGAGCCTCTCGGACACGAAGGCCCTACCGAAGGGATAGCATTACTCGAAACGAAATGTACGAGATCAGCGGACTCCTTGAGGGTTCGAGGACTGAGCCCGTGCAGTTGTTCCATTACCATTCTTTGACAACGCTCCTTATCCTTGATCATATCATAACCGTTAACCACCATGAAGATATACGCCTTTTCTGCTGCTGCTGCCCAAATGAACTCCTTTGCTGTCTGCGTGAAATGGTTGGCAGCTGAAACAACAAAGACCACTACATCGATTTCCTCCTGCCGAGCAAAGACCGCCGTAGTTTGTGTGGTGTCAGAATTCAGGCCAGGCGCATCGATGATGGAGATATCAACAACTCCATTGTGTAGGAGAGACTCGTCGGTCGTGCGATTATCGGTGACGTAGACTTTGCATTGGGCATATGTTCGATTGTCTGTGACAATCTTCTCAAGATCCACTAGCCGAAAGACGTCATATGTGCTTTCGTCGTGTCGGTTGTACACAGACTCCTTGTACACAGCATGCACCTCCTCGATGCCACCATTCTCCCTTGCGTCAAGCACTTCGCAGAAAATACTTGTGCACGGTTGCTGATCTTCGGGAAGGATCTTTCGGCGTAAGAGCGCATTACAGAACGTCGATTTGCCCGTATTCAGATCTCCAGTCACCAAGACCTTGCTTGAAGAGTCCTCTATCCTTTCTCGGAGCAAGAGCAGGTGCTTGATGCTTGAGTTGATCTTGCCATCCAGTAAAGACGCTATTGATCTCTTCTCCAGCGAATGGACAAGTTCTGTTTGATGCAGAGTCCCAAGCTTCAAGTCCAGTTTCAATATTGCGAAATCATGGGCAATCTGGGACGTGAACAATCTGGGTTCTGTGATCCCCCTTGCCTCTCCTGCTCTGCTCGATTCCGCGTCCGTGCTGCTCTCCCCAAATGATGTCTGCGAACGTCGCATCTGCCCTCGCTGAGATGCCGTATCGATCGATGATCCCGTGAATGCGGTTCGCATATGGGCTAGCCCAGGTCGCGAATGTATTCTTATTGATGGCTGCGGCGAGGGTGCTTGGGTGGGTTGACTTGAAGGATACGTCGCCGGCCATGAAGAGTTCATCTCTTGCAGGGTTTTGAGCATTTCGACAGCACAGGTAACAGACCGCACAAGAGATGCTCGATGTTTATTGTACCATAACTGATGGATTGCGTTCGCTCTTGTTCTCCTATCTTCATCCGAAGCTCCGACCAGTTGCCCTGTGGCCGCAGGCACACAAGTCGACATCATTCCTCCAGAAGGGCTCCATGCCTGTGGACTGTCGGTAGAATTGCTCCCACCATATCCCGAATCGCTGGTTTCCAGTAGAGCTTGTAGTCGTGCAGCGCTCGCTGAGGTCGATCCTGATCCGACAGTAATGTAACGAGGTTGATTACTCTGCCAATGTGAACTGGTACTGGCTTCCTCCTCAGGCTGCAGAGATCGCCCCTTCCCCTTCCCCTTCCCCTTCTCGGAATCAAATTCTTTGCTCATTTTGTACAATTAGATTGCTCGTACGGAAGGGTGTGCAATGACCTGGTGGATTGTATGTCATGCCCCTTTCTCAATTGCCACTTTCGAGAGACTCAAGGGTCTTGGCGCTTATAAGTTGAAGCCTCAGGATTTCTCCGTTCTGCTGCTGACAAATTACGGGACGCTAGTAAGGGGGTTTGTGCTTGACAACCAAGGCGATAAGGGTCGCCAGACCAGAATCCTGGGAACCTACGCGTCTGGTAGCCGTGTACTGCTTCGTAGTTAATTCGTTTCAGTCAGTCCCAGCAGTCCCTTTCTGAAATATGTCTACGTGTTCGAAGATAACTAACTTACCGTCGAAAGTCTTTTTAGTTAATAGCTACCGCCCTTGATTGAAGCAACACCCATCAAGACTTTAGGGAAAAACGGAGGAAGTCATGAGTCGGGGGAACCAGTCACTTCCTTCTGGAAGTCGCAAATTCGCATTCACTATTCTACAGATGTGCTGATTTGACAGGAGAGGAGCGTCCTAAGTGTTCCTATGACCTCAAAAAAGGTCAGAGTATTCACCAGTGCGAGCATCCAATATTTGTTGCCTGTTAGGGTCCCAAGTCTTGCCCATGGCAGAAGCAATATCGTAACCATCCAGGATTTTGTAAACCTCGTTCATAATGCTCCACTCGTAATAACCATCTTCACCCACACCTTTCCCTCCCATTTCACCAGAGACAGAAGTCCAGGATCTATTTCGTCAGCCAGAGTCTAGTCATATGTGCACGGTGTTATCATACCCAATCTCATTGAACTGTGAGTCACATTCAATGTACTCTCCACCCTTGCATTTCAAGAACTCGGGACCAGGTGCCATAGTCAGGCTTTATCTTCAAGCACCGTTAACATGAGTGTTATTGCTTCTGTGTTTTAGGTGCGGTGATTCTAAAGCCATGGAAACTTACTGTGTTTGTATATATGTGTAAGGGGACTGAGAGATGCGTGAGAATGGCTAGAGAGGTTTGTAGATGCAAAAGTCGAAGCTATATCGACGGGAAGGAGATATTTATATTCAAATAAGCCCCATTCTTCCCGAACCACATCCTTCCTCGCGCGCGCTTCTTGATCACACAGCCCCTGGTCGTGCTTCATCGTGTGGCAATGAATCATGAACCATTCATAGCCATCCCTAGCTTACCTGAGGTAATCCCTAGCCACATGTGGAGGAAAGGCCATGTGAGCGCAAGCTCATCACAAATCGCATCCTTGACCTTCAAGGCCGGCTTTTGATTGATTGCCTAACCGCCCAGGACATTACGGGGCCGCAGCCAGAAAGTCCCTCTGCTGTACCAAAACATTGACACCTTCAATGATTCTATGTATGGGATATGAATGGTTGGCCGAAATTTGGTCGAAGCCAAACGGCCAGAGACATGCTTCAGCGATGGTGTTTCGACTAACATAAATCCAGCAGACAATCACGTGCCTGAACTTCTTGTCGGCAGACATTGTGCAATCACATGACCAAAATATCATAATTTTTTGACTCAAGTTATAACTTGGTACTAACCATATCAAGCTAGCGTTTGACGGGCGTAATCTATGCGGCCTGACGCCAGTTTTGTCACCCCTCATCCAGCGAAGCGAACTTTGCCTTGTAGAAGTTGACCACCAGACTCACAAGATTACTCAGTTGAACACCATGGCTACAGCGTTCGAGCATCTGAAAGTCACAAAGTTGACCGAGGATGAATTGGAGTGGAGAATTATCTTCATAAACTGGGCAAGAACGCTCCATTATAGCCCATTCCTCACCGCCCTTGATTGTCCTAGCACAATCCCATTCACCACTATGGCCAGTCACGTGTGAACTGTCAGAACAATCCGAGATCGCAGTCGCGGAGAGCGGAGTGAAAGGTTGGATAACAACCTTGACGTGGTCTATTTTACCACATATCAGCGTTTTCTACAGTTCTGCAAGACGTAGGTAAGGGGGATGAAATTAACTTTCTTCCTAGTGAACTTCGATACAAAGCTCAGTGACGTTGAGAACAGATATAATGGATTTTGACGTGGTTGAATACGGATATAAAAATTTACGTGATTTCGCAAGAATAGCGAAAAACACGTGGCAATTTACCACTTGCCGAATCAGGGCTAGCCATTTTTGCACAAAGTCACGCTGCCATTTGACTGCGGAATTAGGAGACATCATTTTCCCCCACCACACACCCCTCTCCCAAGCCAGCAGCAGTATATCTTCTGCGGACAATGGCAGACGTTACTGGATATGCAATCATTCGCAATGCTATCCCCACGGACCTAGCTCAGAAAGCGGCAGATGCAATACCGGGAGGGTTGATGGTCATAGTAAAGCGGGAGAAGTTTACTGAATTCACGGTTCCTCCTGTTTGCGTCAAAATTCGAGAAGAGTTCATCAAAGTAAGCTCGGACAATGCGCCCTGACTCTGCATGCTTCTAATGATAGTAGGAATATGGAAAACATAGCGACCTCG
The DNA here is from genome assembly GCA_017365405.1 of Cadophora malorum. Classification (NCBI taxonomy): domain Eukaryota; kingdom Fungi; phylum Ascomycota; class Leotiomycetes; order Helotiales; family Ploettnerulaceae; genus Cadophora; species Cadophora malorum. Next base: position 30,022 of record JAFJYH010000348.1, on the reverse strand, counting down.
CGCAGTTGCTCGAAACGCAGTCAGTCCCGCCTCCTAAGTCCATCAACATCGGCATTTTCCACGAGACAACTCCAGATCCAACAAAGATGAAGACAGGATTAAAGGGCGAGGTCTACGTCACTGTCGCGCTTACAGACCTCAGCCCTGCCAATGGCTTGTTCATTTTCCTAGCGAAATCACATAAACATACATCTGAGAGTGCTTCGGCGGTTGGTTGGAAGGAAAGCCGCATTGATTTGAAGGCTGGCGACGCGGTTGTCTGGCGGGGTGATCTGGCATACTTGCATTCCTCCGGAGGAGGTGGGAAGTTTGAAACGTTGGTTTTTGGGGGATGATGCTCAGCATTGACGTGTTAAGTCGACATGGATATCCGCATTTCTCTCAAGCTCTATCCTGTCGCTTCCTCCGTGCCCGTTCGAATACGTAGCTTCAGGTCCTAGCCACAAAGTCCCATTGCTTTGAAGACAAGCTGAGTGCTCCAGGGCCGCATCCGATGTTAGATCGAGGTTAGAGAACTCTTGGTCCCAGTTCAGAGGTATGCATCCTGCTCCTAGTTCGCCTAGAATCTGATTACAGTCTTGATCCCAGTTCAAGGGATGAAAATCTGTACTCCCCAAGGTGTTCCAGCTTCCGTCACTGCGCACCAGATGTGTCCCATGTGTGACTCGACAATTGGGATAATTGGCCTGCTCCGACTGTCCAACGATTTCTGTTCCTCCCGAGTGGCCAATGCCTAGAGAGGAGGGTTCTTGACCGCCGCGAGGTAGAACCTGCCCAACAATTGGCAATATTTGCTGGCAGGCGTTGTTATATATTCCTTGCGTGTACGTTGTTGCATGTGCAAATTCCTGATCCCAACCAAGTGGCTGCGATGTCCGAAACTGGCTGCTGGTCTCTATTGGGTCTCGTGGGCTTGATAGATCATTACTAGCACAGAGGGGGTCAACAGTTCCGACTGTCGTAGACTTATCTCGAGGTGATTTCGCGTTGTGAGAAGGGATAGTATTTTGAGTCTCGCCGCATGAAACTTGAGTGAGGTCGCGCTCACGGAGATCAGCTCCCCGTTGGCGTTTGGCATGTGGCTTTGATGATGGACAACTTCGTTTTAGGGGCCTTCGGGTTGCAGGAACATCTTCGACGACCCAGGCAGGTTCTGGTAGGTCTGATTTGTCAGTCGAGACTTTTGAAGTATGAAGAAAGTTCCTTACGATCAACAAGGTGTGCGATCGCTTTCAGTGCCAGTGGCTCATATCCTTTCCCTGATTCCACAATCCCCTTCGCAGTCAGATAATCCATCGCCTGCTCGAACAGTACGCCTTCCTTGGGTAGCCATCTCTCCCAGCTACAGCACCATGAGTACTATGCTTCTTAAGGGAGATAGATAACTTACGTAGTTCGTGCAACGTCCTCGCCGAGAAGAAATAGACTCCCAACTCCCAACCTCTCCGCAATATTGTGATATCTTGAGCCTGCCTGTATGAGACCTGCAACTGAGTCGACGAGTGCTTGCAGTGTCTCCTGGCCTCCAGATTGATCCGGATGGAGGAAGTCATGAAGCAATTGAGCGATGGATTCGGCGTCCTCATTCACAGGTTGGCTCTCGCGAAGTCGGTACAGGACTAAGGTGTAGAACCTGCGGAGAATGCGTGAATGTGCATCCTTTTGTTCGAGCTGTAAGCAAGCAAATATTATCAGATGTAGAGGGTCGTTGGATTTGAAACTCTGATGACCCTGGAGTTGGATCCAAAACGATGACGGTTCCTCCTCCCATTTCTTGAAGTTGTTTTTGAGGAGGGCATTTATGTTATACTCGTTGGGGTCATAGGTAAATATCTTAGCCGTTCGTTTCTGCGCATCTGTCGATAAAGATTTCCTTCTGTTCAATGTGAATGGGAGTTGTGCTGTGAGATGTTTACTCGTGACCAACTCATATACAAGAGCCAATATTTTCTCCACGTGTCCAAGAAGCTTTTTATCTAGTCAGTACCACATATATGTTCCACACTAGATGTCCATACCGCTTGATCATTATCAGAGTCCTTCGTATGTAGGCCTTGAAGCTCTGAACATAAACACATTGTGGTGATTAGGAAAGATGTGGTGACAAGCAAGACCGAGGACCACAGCTTCTTGTTTGGCGCACCCAAAGAGCGCTTAGCTAAATCCGTGCAATTCTCATCACAAGTGATCGCTTATTGCCGAAAATAAGTTAGTGCAGCCCAGTGCCAAACCACGTCCGGGACTTTCGTCTCCGCGGGCATTTACGCGAGTTTTTGCTGAGGGGTACTTGTGCTGGGACCCTTCCTTCCATCCCCGTTGACACTGACCTACCCAAGATTGCGGCACTCAGTACGGCCATGATGCGCTTCAAACCCTGATCTCTATCCTATGATCATTTCTCTTCTGCCAGTCGGTCGTCCTCTGTTGGTTAGTTCCTGGCTTGTGTCAAGTCCATGGATCGTGATGTCCCCAAAACACGTCCCTCGGCATGCACAGAAGATAAAATCTATGCTTTCGATGATGCTACTGGAGGTCCGGATGCAGTTCCACGGATCCAAAGGCGGCTGGCTCACCTGGCAATACTTCTATACCGACCTGCTGGCCGTGGGTTTCCTCAAAGTCCTCGAAAGTGGTTGATTTCACATTTGCCCGTGCCGACAAATGTACGCATCTCCTTTTCCTTATGGGAACCAGTTCAATGTATAAGAAGATGTTGCAGAACCTGCATACGCCCTCCCATCCCTCAAATCCTCACCGCTGCTGTGCTGGTTCGCCTCACTTCTTCCTCTCACCGATCATACTGCCTCATTTCTCTCCGGGCAGAGTGAAGCATTCCGACTTGTCCACCTCACGTTACACGCGTGACCGGCCGCGGTTGGCTCATCTTCATTCAGGATGCCAGAATACACCTCCCCTTCTACCGACAGATCTGATTTCATACCCAATCCTGACTTTTGTGCTTTTAAGACGGAGATTACGGGAGCTCGACATGGATCCGCGGACTATCAGGTAAACTACTCCCTTGATCACCTGGTCGCTCTTGTGCTGATTGCATGATAGGTCGATAAGTTTGGAGTGATCAAGGCGACTTCTGTCCAGATTTCTAGCCAAAGCTGTCACCACTCGGTCTATCCCTTAGTTGAAGGGTTCAAGGTCATTTCTACGAAAGGACCAGACATCCTAGAGATCCAATTCTACGATGAGGTATTTGATATGCCAATAGATGCATTAGGCGCTTCTTGGGCTGGACGGTCTCTCCTTTTTCGTTCTGGTTACTGGATTCGACTGCTCCGGACTTGCTTTAAAGGACATGACAGAGCCTTCCGCTTGGTAGATAATGATGCAGGATTTTTTATTGGGGGAATTTGTTGTAGTCACGGCACCAGACCGACTGGTCCACAATTAGGGGAGTGCTGGGAGGGCGGGATCCTTCTTGCAGAACATGATGGAGGGTGGAAGCGGTTTCGTGAGCATATGTGGCGCCATCTCACCAGGTTCATGTGGACCATCATTGGCAGGCATGTTTCAAGGCTGGTTTGGAAGCCTCTGAGTGCAAGGAAGCGCTGTGGAATTATGCAGGATCCCTTGGTTGCTGTTGGGCGATAACCTATAAATTTAGGTAGTTAGGACAAAGTATGACATGCCTTCTGGTTCCCTTGTTTAATCGCCCTCTGAAAATTGCCATAATCTTCTTTGAATCCTGCTACAAGCAACAACTCTCTGCTCACACGTCGAACATTTTTGTCTCCATCTTGTGGAAAGCTCAAGTAAAGAATCACGAAAACGACCTCATATTAACACCACACACGTTACCATGCATAAGAACAAGCTACGTCCCAGCTTCCAGACGGCCAATCTATATTATATCTACTTTGAACATACCCCACAAGACTGCACACCACTGAACGTCACACTCACGGAATCATCCGCTTGATATGTCCAGCATTGTACCTATTTCGGAACGTCCATCTCGTCTCTTTGTCGAAGCGTTCTGGACCATCCTCGAAGGGGTGGCCTTGCTTTTGAAGGGTACTTTATCCTCTGTGCCGCCATCATACTCAATTCTGGATTGCTCTTTGCGAGTGTTCATAACCTCCTCATGATACCTGCTATTTGTTTCATCATCGCGCTTGGTACAATCCACAAGCTTCTCTTTGGCACAGTCAAACCTTCAGTTGAGACTGTAGCAAATCCGCCTGCAGCTCGACGTCAAGGGAAGTGATTTTCTACCTGATTGCTTGTGAGTTTTCCTATGACAAGGATACTACGACATGCTGACAGCCACAGAGAATGGACGGCCTTGGCCTACTTAAAGCGCCACGGAAACAAAGGTCTGCAAATCAGATTGGAAACTCCTCGAATCGTGCAGAAACTGTGGCGAGCCATCTCCAAACCCCACCAAGACAAGTATCAGCGAAGGAAGAAACGAGTCAGGAACTTTTGGCAAGTAAAGACGAGGAACAGTATTCGGCGTACCTGAGTGTCTTGTGCAGTGTGCCACGGAAACGAAGGTCTGTAAACGCGCTTAGGGAGCAATCGTTGCCGAGGAAGCACATAAGACGGACCGGGTCGGATTTTGGCGACAACAATGTGTCGATACAACCGGATGGAAATAAGGGCCAGATCGATCCTCTAGATGATATCCACGCTCAGTTCGCTCAAATGAGATTTGATCGGGAGGAGCGAGCCAAAACTAAAGGATACGTTGAAAAGGAGATAAGTTTAGGGGAAAGGGTGATGAGGCCGGGGAATCTCAGAAAATGCATGTTGTGTGGAGGCAAAATTCAGTGGATTGGAAAATGTCAGGAGTGCGTAAAGTCCAGCTGTCGTGTTTGGCTTGAAGCGACTATGCCAGAGGACGAGTATCTGATGATTTTGGATGGTCTCGTCGAGCAGAATCAAGATCGCCTGACGAAGGCAGAGGAGGAGGAGGAGAAAGTTGTAGTATAGAACCACTTGAATGCTATTGAATGAGTGCGGATCGTGCACATTGTTGCTCGAATATTTGAAACATCAATGGTGCAGGTCTCCAAAAGAGGAACGTCTTCGTGTAATAATCTTCGCTCAACTTACTGACCAGTTCCGGCTTCTAGGAATGGTTAGCTATAGCTTTCAATTGCAGGGAATCGTTGGAGTCACCAAACCATCTCTCTATGCAAGTAGAGGGGCTAGGAAGCAGCGTGGTCTTTCAGGCATATAACAACATTTGTCCCTTCTGTATCTGCAGTTTCTCCAGATCGTCCAAACTCTTCCGTTACAACCGCATACATTAACGATCGTCTCTTATATCCTCGCATTGAACAAGCAACTCAGAATGTCTCAGCCTCGTCGAATTTTCCTCAAATCCCCATCTTCCATACAGCCATTCACTGAGGATATGCCGTTTACCTTCCATTTCGCCGCATTTCGATCTCTCATGGCCGAAAGCTCAGAACTCTTGGTACAGTCCTACACCGAAGGACCCATACCTGCATTGAAAGGTCGTACGACTTTCGAACTCGATCCTGTTATGATGGCTGTTGTTGGGATACTCCATAAGCAGACCACTTCATTCGGAGAGCAAAGTTCGTGGCAGATGACGGATGGAGGTGATGAAATCACAATGTATGCGTGCTAGGACCTTCTCCCATTTGCAGCTCTGAAACCCCGAACAGATTTATCGAAGTTTTGTCTGCAGAAGAACCTCCGTTTCAACAGTTCAATCACTATGATCAGTTCCAGAAGCTCGTACGCCACTACTGGAGCTCTCTGTTACCTTCCCACGTCAAGAGGCAGTATTCTGCGGATCATGAAGTCAGGGACTATATCTGTATAGTATTCTACGTTCACTGGATCAGACAGGACCTGTCAACTGTAGTGGATCCACGGTCCGGTACCAAGACCCCGGAGGAAAGGAGGGTAGTTGCTCATGAACTTGGAATTCAGACTCGCCAAGCTCTCGGTCGTTTTGTGAACATGGTAATAGAAACTGACAAAGAGGCAAATAAAGGAGCGAGACATGTATAGAGACAGCGTGGGTAGACCGAGGGGATCAGGTCTGGGCTATATTCAGCCAGGGAACTGCGGAGACTATGTATCATATTTGCCAATAGGCTCTCCTGGCCATCCCTGGAGCAAAGTAGTGGGGTTCATTTGAGATTGTATATCATACCGCAAGTTTCCAGTATTACAGAGCACACACTGCAACCTTTATGACTGGGAGAACCTCTGCAAGAGCTGTTAACCAAACTCTTCCACTTCCATTTAAGAACATCCTGGAAAGCCTAAGCACTCAAGCATTCCTTGAAGTGTGGACAGGAACAACGTCGAAACGCAGATCAAGATCGAAATCAGCAGAAGAGTATTCTGAGATTCGAACGAACATACTTGTTCAGTGGTACATACACCTTCGCTGAAACAAACGTTCGCTGATTGGCTCTAGAATGGAGGTGCAACTATACGGAATAACAAATGAAGGTCTCTGTGCAAGGAACAGCTCATCAATGCCCCAATAGTCAGTGGCCCTCAGTCGAATATCCCCCATCCATCTGACTTGAGAAGTAACGTTCCGGAAACTCGAGGAAATTTACTCGGTTCTTGGCGCGCTTCCGATGAGCACGAGAAGTATTTAGTGTTCGGCCATCTTGATGAAGAAGGGCATCTTCTACCTCTCGGTCGCGCCCTTAATTCTGACGACCACAGAAGGGTCGAACTGGATGATGTCACTTTTGAGCAGCACCTGATTTGCCTGAAATATGACGCTGGTGCACTTAGAGAGTACTGTCGAATCTGCTTAGAAAACCTTGACCAAGAGCCACCAATTAGCAAGTACAAGGCTGTTGTCGATGCCAGAGAGGCTATAGAAGCGAAGAGATTAAAGGAGTTCGAATACCGACAGGACATTGATGGTGCATCTGTTGCAAGAGGATGGATTCATGCTAGCAAGAAAAGGAACAAGATGAAACCTTCATGAGCATGTATTTAACATGGCTTGACGAAGGGAAATGAATGACAGAAACCATCTGAAATAACAAGGCCACGAACCTTCTCTTGCGACCCCTGTGCTCTCTACCTCGATTATACAGAGTTGCGTGAAGAAACTTACGAAGCCCGATATCTGTTCCGGGACTTCGAACCAGAAATACAGTCATTGAATTTCTCATTCACCGGTGACCAGTTCAAGGGAAGATTCAAGACAATTGTTTACAACATACATTCTCACATGCCACGCATCCGCAAGTCTCCAGTAGGGTCGAATCCTCGTTCACACGCCAACAACCCTCACCCCAGGCTTACGGCCCCGCTTCCGAGGATTCCCCCCCTTCTTCGTGCAGAATTTGTCCTTCAACTTGGTACTGTAATGCACCTGTAATGTCCCTTTGCTCCTCCCCAGGAAGTGGTCGGAAATCTCATCCCATGATAATCCCTTTTCTTTCAGCTGCAGTAGAAGTTTGTCGTCTTCGGATGAGAATCGCGTATTCCTAACGGGTCTGCTCAAATCCCGTTCTTGCACAGGCAGCCGTTCCGGGTCTCTCCTGTCCCTGCTGCTAGAGACACTCTTGGGAATTCCATGTCTCTGCGATGTTCCAGCAGGTTCTTGTAAGAATTCTTGAGAAAATGTGAGGCTGTACACGACTTTCGATTCGATGGTCTTCAGTGTCAAGTATCCACGGATGGGGATCTCCTCGCTCTCCTGCATACTGACAGACGAGGTGGCTGCGGTCGCTTGATATGAGACATCAAGGGTATGGGTGGAAGGGCTTTCCACATCGTCGTGTTCCATGTCGTTTGCCCTTTTGATCCGTTTCCGAGAGCATGGCGGCCGTCGTATCTCAGAAGCTGCGGAGTCGCTCATATCGTTGTAATCTTCATCGTTAGAATCGTCGGTGCCTCTATCAACCATTTCATGGCCAATGTCGCGGACCTCTTGTCCCCTGGCTCGAGCCGCGAGTGGAATGACTGACTGGGTATGTTTGCAATTGTTGGATTCGAGTGCGGCAGAAACAGGGCTAGCAGTCCTAGGTCGTCGGGTGAGGGGTGGCTTGCGGCGGACATTTTTGGTATCATCTCGTCGGCGACGATGCTTCGGCGGAAGGTGGTTCGTCAAATCTGACTGGTGATGAGACGCCGCTGCTGGACATAGCTGTGGGGATTGAGTGGAATCCTGCTGGTCATCTTCTAGCTCAAGAAGGGAAACACGGCTATCGGAGGCTGGATTGTCGCTAGAAATAGCGGACGGCCCTGATCTCTTCGTGGGGTAGGTGCCGGCACCGTCTTCATCATCGGCCAAGACATCAACCCCCTCGTCTTCCGTCTCCTTGGCGACATTGAGGCCATCATAGCTCGCGCTCCCTTGTATGATCTCGGTATTCACTCGTATGGGGCTGGCTTGGTGTGTGACGAACTCAGGGACAGGGGAGGCTGACCGTGGAAGGCCAGCGAGCTGGAGCCTTGCCCCATCGGCCATACCGCTGTGACTGTCACTACTGTCGTCTTGGTGGTCGGCAACAAGACAATCAGAGATGTATGTGGTTCCGAGGCCGGAGCCCTCACCGTTCACCATGTCGCGCTCTGCAATGTGTAGAGTAGAGGAATGGCGTTTAGCTGTGAGGTCGACTTCAAGGCTGCTGTAGTCGGTTTCTGACTCGGTGCTCACACATTCGTCGTCACTGAGTATAATCGCATCTAGCATTCTGTGAATATGAAGTCCAGCCCGAAGTGGGACACGCAGTATGCTCACCTCGACTGCTTTCTGCCGTGGAGCGACTAGAACTGGTAGGACTGCCACCTCGAGTTCTATTGTCAGCCATGTCCACCGCCCATCCACCATAGCCCGGATCTGCGCTTGTTTGTCCCTTCTGTTGCACGCCGGACAGGAGCTCGTCGATATCGATAAAGCGGTTGCAGTCATCACCGTTTAGGTTTTCGCTTGTTGGCATGCTCTCTTGCCATGTATCCGACAAGAGCTCCTTCACGGCCTGGAAGTCGTCGTCGTTGTTGTTATCGCTGCGATTCGGAAGATCTCGTGAGGCTGTGAATTCTTCTCCATGCTGTCAGAAGTTGCAATCCCTACGGCAAAGTATGGGACGTACCTTGCTTATCATCTCTGCAATGCTGATCTGAAAAGTACGTTTTCTTGCTCACAAGTGCGGCGGTTTTGCAGGCCGGAAGAGACACAATGGGTCCCGAAGGGATATGTGAAGCCGTACTTGTTCCTGGGAAACGAAGAGGCTGGCTCCTTGAGGCCGGAGGGGGTTGATAAAACACAATGTCGTCCATGGTGCGCAAAGGGTTGAGTGCTCGATCTTACTCAGAAAGGTGGACTCTGAGAGAGAACCTCTTGGGTTTATATGGGAAATACATTTGTGAGTCTCCATCCTCACCTGTAGCGAACATGACATAGTCCATGACTACCTCGGCCGGAACCGTACGCTGCAGCCTGTGTTTCCATCTCGTAAAAAGCGTAGCCATAGCCCCTCATCACCAAATATCCTTCAATTGAGCTCCTCTCTCCCTCTTTCAAAGCCTTGCATGTCTCGCACAATCTCACCCACAATGATGCCGAGACGACTGAAATGCCACCTACCCTGCTTCGTGCATAAGAACCTTCCTAATATGAGGCACACCAAACCCCCAAGAGATGCGATCACCGTCCCCTCACCCTGCCTCAGGCCACGACTGCCATGTAATTCTCAGCGGAGCAAGGCAGAAGCCAGCTGCATCGTCGTGAGGGATTTCTTGGATTGGTCAGATAACGTCGCATGAAGGAATTTTTGAAACTAGGCCTCCACTGTCGGGTTGACCGAGGTGCCACTGTCGGAAGGATTGTGTTGGTGCGACGGTCAGGAGCTGCGCTAGATTTGATGCTCGTATCTCGGCCAATACAGCGCAGTCCAGGAGTGATCGCTGGTATAACAATCAAGGAAATCGAGCACAGAGTGGTAGATCGAGGATTTGGACTCCAAACAGGGCTGTGCCGCAAGGGTGTTCAGCTGCGGCGAGGCCGACGATGACGCGTTGCCAGCGCATGGCGAGAGTAGAACGACGAGCGAGCGGTGATGGCAGTGGGGGACCTCGCATCTTTCCAATTGGCGGGCTAAGTGGCAGAGAGCCCAGCTCCGTCACTCGTGCACGGCCAGGCAGATTTTGCGCAAACGCTGCAGGCGGACTCTCTGATATCCAGTCTCAGGATCGAGAGGCATTTTTGCAATTAGGTACACCCCTCGCGGCGATGATCAGGATCAGGAAGGGAGCTCGCATGGAGAGAAGAGGTGGTGTGCCTCGAGGGCAGAGGATGGGGTGAAATTCGGACTCGGCAGATTTTGAAGGTAATGGATAGATGAGGGGATCCGCGAGATCGACGCTCTCCTGTGATGCTGCATCGTCGGCCGGCTGAGCCATTGCTCGAAATCGTGCTATCCGTGGAGGGGTCGAGCGGGGCAGTCGTCGTTCTGAGGGAAGAGGCTTGGACAGGTGGGTTGGCGGGCAGGGAACTATAGCCGATATGAGACCGCGATGAGGCAGATTAGTGCTTGCACGGGGCCAGGGAGAAGGGGTGGGAGCGTGAAGATAGTAAAGATGGAAGAGTTGGAAGGGACGGCGACGGGGAGATGGTACGGTTCTTATACACGACGTTGGCAAAGCAGCGCCGCCCCCGAAGCGAGCCCGCCTTGCCTGAAGTGGTAGCGCTAGACCTGGATAGGCGCACACCATGCCGCATGCAGCGCCGCCATACCAGATCGAGGCGGGACCCCCGTTTTCCGCGCCCCGCTAACCGTCTCATCGTATACTTTTTTATTAATAATTCCTTTAAAGCTTTACTATTCTATCTTCTCCTTTTTCAATTGCTTTGCTATTGTTGCTAGCTCCTTCGGTTGCAAGGCTTGTAATCCACTTAACTCCCCTCCCCAACTTCGGAACTTCCATTTGGTTAAGTTTTTTTCTTTTCCTTGCGCTTTTCTTATAACTGTGAAGAATTTCCGTAGCAATTAACTTAAGATAGCAACTTTTTTTGCAAATCAAGATTTCTTCGCCATAAGCTAACCTTTTATTAAGTCTTTCTTTTTTTCTTTTATTGCAATTCTTTAATATTATTATTTAAAATTGAACTTTGCGTGATAATAAAATAAAATTAAGTTGCTTTTTTATTTTTAAATCAATTTATAATATTATAATTCTGGCTTTCTTTAAAATAAAGTTCTTTAATTATCTTAATGCGTCTTAACTACGCTTTCGCTTCTTTATAAATTTCCATTATCGCTATTCCGTTGCTTTATAACTTCTGAAGTTAAGTTGTCTCCCTTTTTAAGCTAATCATCTTTCTTTTGCTTTTCTCTTTTTATTTCTTTTTTCTTTTATTACAAAGTTTTACTAATATTATATTAAGTTTATTTACCTTTTGCTTTTTAAGGAAGTTAGTACTTTGCTTTGGTATTTAAGAAAAAGCTTTAAGTAACGCGCAACTTTTTACGATATTCCATGCAACTTCCACCTTTTAGATTTGGAACATGCTATTGCGCATGATACTAATTTTCCCTTGAGAATAAAGCCTTGTAAGATATAAAATCGTTTAAGCTTTAAGTAAGCGTAAATAGGAATTTAATGTTTTACGCCCTAATATTTATAGCCCTGGTAAAGTCTAAATCAATCTTCTTTTGTGTTAATAATAGGTAAGCTTTTTTCTTACCTTAATCATAAATATTCCGCGAATTTCCTTAACACTTTTTTCTTCTTCTTTACCTTATAATAATCTTTTGCCTTAACAAATACATGCGCATGTATAAACATACACTTATATAAGGTTAATAGCGGTAAAATGAAATTTAAAGATATTAAGCAATTAATAACTTCGTAATAGTTTTGAAAAAAGCAAAAGTTAACAAATTAGTTTTTAGTAATAAAGATTACTAAAGCTTTTATTTGTTAGCACGTAATTTTCTTTAACTTTATCATTGTTATTAAGCTATAAGATCTATTGAAGTTGACGGAATTTGCAAATTATACTTGAGGTTCAAGATTAGCGATACGCTTAAAAAAGATAAGGGTTCTTTTTAAATTAAGCTACTTATTATGCAATCTCTAAATTACTTAGCTTAATTTTGATTTAATATAAAAGCAAGTTTAATTCTCTTATCTTCAAAGCATTTAATATGCTAAAGCTTATTATATGGAGTTTGATTTTGATTTAATAATAATTTTAGAAATGTCTGATAGCTTTGAAAGACATATAAGCTTATCATTAATTTTATTATCTTAAAAACCTTTTGAAACCGTTTAACTTCAATTATTCGATGCTGGCTTTAATTTTAGGCCGATATGTAAGCTTGCGGATTTAAACGCCGTTATATTATACCTTTGCTTTTTAATTATATTTCCTACTAGTATTCAAATTGCGATATGTTTGTACTCTTTTTACCCGCTCGCTTCCACGCTTAAAAGGTTAATGATGATATAAGTTAGGCCTAGATTTAGCAAGCATGATTAAGGAGAATAGCGCAGTCTTTTTAAAATAAACATAAAATTCCTTTCCTGAAGAAGTTCAATTGGAAGTTGTCAGCTAATAGCATGTTTAAACTTTCAACAAAAGCATAAGTATATCTTGCTTTAATAAAAGATAGAACTAGGGAATTTCTACTTATAATAAGACTTAAGCTAACTAGTATTAATTTTCTTAAAAGTTATAATAAAAATCTTACTTGATAAGCAATTATTAAAAAGGCGAATATAAAGGCAATCCTAAGTTTAAGGTAATATAAAAGTGCCTTAATTTTGTTATTAGTTCTTAAGGGAAAGTCGGTTTTATAAAACTGGTGAAGCCACTTACTTTATTATTTTCCACTTGCAAATTCCCTTTATCACTTTACTTTTTATTATAAATCGGAGATTTTTATTTACTAGGTTAAGCATTGCTATAAAAGGTGCTGTAAATATTAATAGCAAAGTAGTTTTAAAGAAACAAACATTTTAAACGTTAAATATCGCTTTTAAGGGGATTCCATTGCTAAGGGATTTAATTGCTCATTTCAGGAAAGCGGCGCTTAAATGGGACTTGCTTTTGCAACGAATTTGGCGTATAAGGAAAGGATCTTTCACTACTCACTTCTAAAATATATTGCTTAAAGCCACTGCGTTCATTATAAGACGTACAAATCAAGCCTTAACCACCTTTTCTTAACGGAATAATTAGTAATTTCCTCCTTAAAAAGTATTATAATAATAAAGAATCTCATAATTCTTATTATATACTTAAGGAAGTTATTAATATTAGCATAAGTAATAATTAGATGCAAAAATTATTAAACTTCGCTTTGTCTTTATATTTAGCCAGCTGCCTTGTGAGGTTAATTCTTTTCTTTAAGTTATTAAGAAGGTTTTGGCTTTTTATTTTAGCATTTACTTATCGAAATACAGCGTTTTGAATAGCCGCTTTAATAAGTAGTTCATTGATTAAAAGGTTGCTCCTTGATGCACTTTATGCTAGCTTTACTTTTTGCTTTTAATTCCAAGCTTAGCGTTCGCAATATAATGCTAAAAAAGTTTTCGAAATCGCTAAAAAGTCTATAGCAAAGCGTTTTTATAATAGCAATAAGGTATATCTTAAGGGAGTTATTATTACTAAATAAGGGATTTCAATGCTTCGCTGTTATTATTTAGTAATGCTTTGTCAACGCTTTGTTAGTATTAATTTTCACTCCCCTTTTTAAATAAGTAATGCATCCTTGCACTTACTTATCTGAATCATCTATAAATGCCTTATATTGGCTTCTTTATTCAAGCGTTAAAATAAGTACTTTAATTACTATTTCATCTAACTTTATATGTTATTTAATGATGTATTTAAGGTTTTTTAAATTCAAAGGATTAGCTGGTGGGATATCTTTCTTACTTAAAGTAGCGTTTATATTATTAAAATGCTATTTTGAAACTTTATCTTTAGCATTATAAATGAAGTGTTATCGCTTGTGGAAAAGTTTAAGTTAATTTCCAATATATATCTCCTTAAGTCAAGAGCCATTATTCCCTAATTCCTTTAAGATATAATACCTTTTATTATTAACTTTAGTAATCTTATATAATTCAAGTTACCGAAAGTCCAATGTCTTATTAAAGCTTTTGTCGACTTTTTTTGAAGCATCGTGCTTTAAGATTAAATCTTTAACTTTTAAAAGCCAATGTTAAATGTTATAATTAAAGTTAAAAGCTTCCTTCCCTTTTTATTTTTGGCATGTTTTTTAAAAGTAAGCTTCATTTAAGTGATTTTGCTTGAATTGAAACTAAGTAGCTTAAAGCTAAATAAATTTGCTACGATTTTCGATTTCTTTAATGAACAAGTTTTTTCAAATAAGGTAACGAGTTTCTATAAAGAGAATAAGCTTTTTCTTGTAGATTAAATAAAAGGGCATATAGCTTGTGAAAGTGTTTGTTATAATTCGATTAGCGAATAATATTGCTGGAAAATTTATTATTCATTTTCCCTTCATTTTCGAAAATGCGTTTTTGATTAGTCCGTAGCTTTTCTTAATTATTCCGTTAGCTTTAAAGTTATAAGCTAAGACTTATATCTTTTGAATTTCCATTTTATTAAATAACCGAATGATTTCCTTTATATTCTTACCCCCTTTGTTGATAACAAGCTTTTAAAAGAGTTCATAGCAATATATAATATTTTGCCAAATGAATTTAGCAACTTAATTCGTTATTTTCAAAAAAAGTGCTTTAATTTCAATCCATTCACTTATATTATCTTGAGCTATTATTAAGTACTTCTTCCCATCTTAAGTAGGCATGTAAGTGATATTAATAGCCTACTTCTTTATTAAGCTATTTAAAGTAATAAAAAAAAGAAGCTCTTCTTATCTTCTAGCATTTTGATGTTAGCATTTAATATAAGTCTTAATGTATTTGGCAATATTCTTATAACATCCTTTTTAATAATACCTTGCTAAAATTTGATGATACATGCTTTCTTACCCTTTGTAGCCCAAATCATCATAACAACTTTTAAGAATTTGGCTTTTGTCTTTATTAGTATTAATAACAAGCTTTATAAGCGAACCTTTTGCTAATAACCTTCAAACTTTCCCACTATAAACATTGTAATTCAAAGCCTTTTATTTAAATTTCCGAAAGTCCCTTTTATTTATCGCCTTTGAAATTTTCATTATTATAATATATTCGGCAATTCTCAAGAAGTTTTCATTGTAATCTTTAAAAAATACTAGCAAAATTTAAAAGTTTTCTTCATTGCTTTTCATATCTAAGCTTAATATTGAAATCTTTTTGTTCTCTTGAAATTTCTAAACTTGCTCTTTTATTTCCTTAAAAATATTATTTCATCTCTTTAGCTCAAGATCTATAAAGGCTTCATTCTCTTTCTCTTCGATAGCTTTAATAAGGCAAAGTTCATATGCTCCAAGTTTAGCAAAAATCCAATTCTTATTATTATTTTCTTTAGCGGTGTTTGATTTTATATCTTCAAGGTATTTAAGCCTTTTAAAAAAAAAGTCGGCAGCAGTATACGTAACGCCCTTAACGTGTCGAACCTCGAAGTCGAAAAGCTTAATTTAAGTAAGTTAACATGTAAGCATAGCGCTAAGGTAATTATAAGCAATTCCGTTTAATTAGGCCACTAGCATATTAGCGTTCATTTTTATAACAAAATGTATTCCAATAAGCCAAATCTTCAACTTCTTTAAGATATGTAGCATTCCTTTATATTCCCGCTTAATAGCGTTATAATTACGTTTTATTTTATTCCAAAAGCCACTCTTGTAACAAGCAAGGTGTAACTTCTTATTATCTTTGTCTTTTTAAGCTAAAAAGCCTTTTCAATTATTACCACTAGAATTCATTGAAATCACTATTTCTCCGGCATCTTCATTATAATCGATCTTATAAAGAATTGGGGCAAAGCACAAAATATCTTGAAGTTGTTTCTTAGCTTTCTCTTAAACATTCGGATTCTAATAAAACTTGATTCCTTTTCGGGTAAGCAAGTAAAGGGGTTTTGCAATTAGCCAAAAGTCTTTAATTTAAATGCAAAAGTAAATTACTAATTTAAGAAATCCCTTTACTTTTTTGACATTACTTGACTTAATTTAATTTTGTACTTTAAGTAAGTAAGTAGTTGAGGGTTCCCATTTAGCAAAGTTTATAGCATAACCAATAATGTTCATTCCATTTTAGCAAAATTAAAACTTGGCCTTAATAATAGCTTTAGATTGCTTTAATCATTTAAAAGTCTTGTTAAGGTTAAGAATATACTTCAAAACAAATTGCCGAATTCCAAGGTAAGCTTTTTGTTATTCATAATTTGTAAATAGCTCTTTTACATTAATATCATCAAGAAAAAGCATTGCAACATTAAGAATAATGTTTTTTAAGATTTTAGTAATTATTTATACGAATTGAGCTATCAAATTGGTACACCCCTAAGGGAGTGTAATGTTCTTGATTAAGCTGATATTAAGAACCCAAAAAGTAATTATATCTTGGCTAATTTGGTGTAAGATTTGTTAATTATATTTGGAATAAAGGTCCACTAAGCTTGCAATGTAATATCCAGCAAATTCCTTAAAAAACTTATTTATAAAAAGAAGTAAATTAGCATTTCTTCGAGTTACCGCATTAAGCATTGTTGCCGAATTAATAAGTCGATATTTGCCCGGCTTTTTCTTTTTAATTAAAAACTAAGCATTCCGATATAATCCTTCTAAAAGTTTTAGAATTTCTTTATTAAAACAATCTTATATCATTTTCATAACTTTTAAGATTAATGCTTAAGGTAGCAGGAAATTTGATGCTTGTTATGCCTTATGCGGAATCGTTTTTAAGATTATTAAAGGAAAGATATCTTTATAAAATCGTTTACATTTAAGCTACTTAAAGGAAATAATATTTTTTTGATTAAGTATCATCTTGTTAAATAACACTTTTTTTTTGGGAAAAGCATATCTTTTACATTAAGACTAGCGAATCTTTTTGAAGTAAGTTGGGTTTTACAAGGAATTGCTGAAAATCGAGGTAAAAGTAAGTATTAATATTCTTCGATTTGTTGTTGCGAAGTATCTTGAGCTTTTAAATGTTTGTATTAATTGTTTCTTTCCTTTAAAGGATTATCAATTTTGTTAGCTTTGTTTATTAGTTACACTTTTTTAGCCTTTAACTTATACATTATCCACACTTGATAAGTTTGCTTATTAGGTTTAAAAGGGTTATTAAATTTTAAGTTCTTATAATTTATAATGAAATCGAAAGTTGACTTTGGATTCGTTATTTGGTTACCTTCAAGTAAGGCCTTTGAATTTTCGAAATCGGCTGTTTAAATGCAAAATTTTCGTTATATGTAAAATTAATGCAAGTATTTCTTTATCGAAATTTCCGTTCTCGATTTGATAGAATCGTTTTCGCCTCTTTCTTCAAAACGCTTGACCTCAAGCAAGGAGGTGTAGCTGTTAAAGCATTTAATTATACCGATAGCATAGCTTTGAATATTATTAGTTACTTGTTTTTTAATAACTTGTTTTCCTTTTTTAAAATATAATTATTACTTTGGCTTTCGTTATGCCAAATTTGGCCGATTCCGTCTTTGCTTTTTATTGTAGAGATGTCTTTTGCTTCATAAGTAGCAAAATTAGTTTGAACCACAAGATTTCAAATTAATTGGTAATTTCAAAGTTAAGCTAAAACCGATCCACTTTCTTTGTTTAAAGGATATCGGAAAAAGAGTTTTGCTTTTCGAAAAAATAAAAAGCTTAAAATTATTTTGATACTTGAAATGTTTATGATATAAAACTAAGTACGAATAATTAAGTTTCTAATTGTAATAGCAATATTATTCACGTAACCAATGAAGTAAGATTTTATTTTAATGATAATTTTTAAGGCCATACTTTAACTTTTGGTGATCGATAGGCTTAACCGGATTGCCGTTTTTAGTGTAATATAGCTGATTTCAGCTCTATTGTTAAGGGTAGCTCTTACGTTGCTAATTTTAATGTTTCCAGAAATTGTAACTATTATTTTTGGTATTGGTGAGTGAAAAGTTGCCAGTTGATTTCTTTTCATGTTTAGCAAGTATATTTCAGCGCCTTCAAATAGAGGAATTAGCAAGTTGCTTTTGATAAATATATTTTTCCATAATTAAGTAAGCTTTGAGTAATAGCATTTGATTATAACGATAAGGATTACTAAAAAGAATCCAATGGTAAGTACAATTTCAAGTGTTAGTTAAAGCTAAGAACCTTTTATAAGTTTGTTGTAAGCTGCTGAGACTTTCATTTGCTATAGCTTTTAGCGAATATAAAGCTTTAAAGCGAGGTCCGGCTTAGAGATGCTATAATGAGTACTTGTCCGTTTGACTCAAGTGCGGTATTTTTTGCTTTGCCCTAAAAAGGTATCCTTTTTGTAACGCCATTTAAACTTCTTTTTATTTGAAGTAAAGATAGGTTTGTTATTTGAGGAGTAGTCTTTTTGTGCGGCATTTTCGGATTTATAATTATTGATATTCGAAGGAATCGAAATAATTAATAAAGGTTATTTTAAAATGAAAACGTTTTCATTATCAAAGTAATTTATGCAAAATGATTTTATTATAGCGTTCTTTAACTGCCTTTGCATCTTTTGATTAATATTCTGAGTTTGGGAAGTAATTAACTTTAATTTGTTTAGTAGCATATAATATTTCCTTAAAGTGAGATTTTCCGGGAGTTTTATTTATATTAATAATTTGTTGATTATTGCGTTTAGCCTATAGTTTCCCTTATTCAGGGCTTCTTACATTTTAGGACTTCATAAGGAAACCTTTTGAATAAAAGTCGGTAACTTCGAGAGTAAGCTTATCGTGCTTATTGAATTTGAGGGCTTTAATATTAAGGGTTTCTTTGCTTTAGGAAGCAAGGTAGTAGCTGTTAACTTTTTAATAATCCTTTTTATGCCTCGAGCAAAGATTTCTAAAGGGGTCCTTTTAATAAATCCGGGAGCATCGATTTCCATTGGCTCAATCTTTTTCTTAGATATCCCTTCAAATCAAATAAAGCTCTTGATTTCTTCTCGAACCTTTGGCCTTTTGTAAAAAGCCTAAGCTTTGATTCGCTCTTGCAAGCTATTAAATGCTTTATAAGATTTAACTCGTGCTGGTATTTTTCATATTCTTATTTTCATAGGCTTTATAGATATAACCTTTAAGTTATTATCATTTTTAATAATAAGGTTTTGAATTTTAATAATGCTTTTTTTGTTATAATCCCTTTGTTTGAAAATGTTTGAATCGCTTTCAAGCTTTTAAAAAGCTTTAATGCTTTTTATATTACTTCCCAAATTTGGAACGTATAAGCCTTCTTAAGCTAAAGCAGCTTCCTTTAATTGCTTTAGCATTTTTTGTATTACTTTCGCTTGTCTTTCAAGGTTTATATTATTGATAATGTTAAGTACTTGCTAAATAACATGATCTCGGCGACTTTTGCCGTTGTTTGGAAACAATATAAGGTAAGCTTTCTTGCCTTCCTTAAACGGTTCGATATAAATATAATTGTTTTTGTTAGATTCATAAATAATATCAAGGCTAATGAATTTCTTATAATCGTAACACTAATTCATATAATTATGTTATGCTTGCCGTTTTATGCTAGGTTCTTGCTTGTTATTGCATTATTTATACCCTCTTGTAATTGGTTCCTTAAAGCGCTTGTACTTGTTGTAAAATGTTTGCTTATATTATATAATCACCATATTTTAAATAACTTCATAAAGCTTTAAGCTATTAATTTTAATTATAAGGTTCATATTTTAAATTCTTTTAGCTATAGCATGTAAAATATGTAAAAAGTCAAATCCTTGAATGATAATTTCCAATTCGTTTTTAGTGGCATTTTGAACTTTATCAATAAGATGCTATAAGGTAAGCATTATTTTCTGGCCCAAGGCTTAAGCCATAGGAAGCTTTCATTATAACTTTTTTTATCGAAAAGTTTTATTAATAACTTTCTTTGAGAAATTATTTTTATAATTAATAAAGTCGGCTTGGTAATTAAGCTTTTCAGATAGTAGAATTCTAGTGGCTGTAGGGTTACTGAATATGTTCCGGTGAACTCCACTTTTGAGATATCCTTTCAATGTAGCCATTTCTTGTTTTTTTAAGAGTTTGTTAAAGTCTTTTTTATTGTTAACGTGAGTTTTTATATTGTTGAAGACTTTATTAAAAGGTATAGTGTTGTCTTAATCAAATTTTTTCTTAGGCTTTTAAGTTATTGTGATAATTTTCTTTTGCAAATGTTTTAGGAGTGTAATAATGAATTTTAGCGTTATCATCTTTTTTGTGAGATTTCCCTTTTGCTTGCAATTGTACACTACTTTTTAAAATAATCTTAAAAAGTGTTGAAGTTGTGTTTAAATGTAAATACCGATTCGGTTTTGAACTTTCCTAAAGTCTTGAATAATCGAATTAAGGTAAATTACTGTGTAAAAACAATAATAGGAATTCTAATCTTGATATTTCTTGCGAGCCGCTAAATAAAAATCTAAGTAAGATAGCTGCCGATAATAATTAACTTATTTCAAATTTCACGTTACCAAAGGAAATGAGTAATCTAGAACTCATTGCTTTTTCTTTTAATCTTTAATAATATCATGCATTGCAAATATTTTGTTAATTGTTTTAAGAAATGTTGTAATCTTAGTTCTGTTAAATGTAAGAGCTTTAGCGATTTCAAAGGTAGGCATAAGTTAATTTAAATGTATTTGAAGCTTGTGAATATTGGAAGTATTAATATAATGTGGTTTTTTAAAAGGTTCAATTTCTTTAAAACCATTATCTAAAGCTAAAGAAGTAATCTTTCCTTTGCCTTTTCCAGTGCCTCTTTTAGTGTTTTCAGTAAAGCGAAACTTGATTTCAAAGCCGGATTACCCAAAAAAGTTGCTATTTCCTCTTAAAGAAAAAAAAGCTTTAGAAACTTTAGAAGCTTTAGCTTAAAAGCTAGGCATTCCGCTAGAAAATATGTTAATTATGGGAGCCTGATAGCTTCCCTTTTTAAAAGGTTCACTTTTAATGTCTCGCATTGCTATTTTGTAAGGAGATTTAGTAATCTTAAAATGTAAAGATTTAATAAAAGTTAATAATCAAAATATAAAAAATTAATTAAAAATATTATGCATATGCAAATAAAGGAAAAATAATAACGAAAAAATATTTTCTAAATTCCCAAATACCTTTAACGCTAAAGGCTCCCGATAGCGTTATAGCTGTTGGAAGCGCTCAGGCTTCTGATACCCGAACTTCCTTTTCCAGATATTTCGCTTACAAAATTGATAGGCTAAAAACAAACATTAAATGAAATTATTGATATAAGAAGCTGGTTCAAATTACTAAGCAATAAAAATTAAATAATGTAACGCAAACGAAACATTAAGATAAGTACTAAAAGAATTCAAGTATAGCGAATTTGTTAAAAAAAAGAAAATACATAAAACGTGCAAAACAAATATCTTTGTATTAAAGGCACTTACCTTTTTTTAGCTTTATCTTTAAGGGTTTACTTATCTTAGTAGCTAGCGCTTAATTGCCTTGTGCTTATGAGGTTTGTTAGCTAGTTAAAGGTATTATCAAGAAGCTTAAAATCGAAAAGAAGAAAATGCGTTTCAATAATACAAAGCGTTAAGTTAGAATTGCTAAAAGCGAAGGCTTAAACTTTTTAATATTTCGGAAGTTCCTTTGATATGAATAGGAGTTACTTTGATTTATTAACGGACTTGTCTTTTACCTCTCGAACGATTACATTCCGCTGCATCTATTTTTTATATTAAAAGTTGCGAAATAATCAAATAAATAGCTCTTTCAATTTATATAATTATTGTTTCTTAAATCTTATATATATTTTGTTAGCATAAGATTTGTATCATTTAGTCATATCTAATTTTTCCCTTATAAAGAACTTGTTCTTGCGTTAATTACCATAAATATATGAAAAGGCAAATCCCAAGCAATCATATAATAAAAGAGAAAGCACTTAAAGCATAAGGATAGATTTGATATAAAAGAATAGTTTGATCAAATCAAAAGATAAGATAAATCTAAGTAATAGGATTTGTCATTTTGAAGGTGAAAAAAAAAATGTATTAGATAAAAATTATTATCAATTATAAGATAAGTGTTGTTAAAAGAAATAGAAGGAAAGTTGGCTCTTATACCGAAGCAGGCTTGGCAAAGCCGCATCCGATAACGTGACATCCAACCACCAAAATCAAATGGCCCTGCCACAATATAACAAAAATAATCAAGTTAGCAAAGGTAATCAAATTAGCAAAAGCAATCAAGTTGGCAATTTAAATAGAGTTTTTAAAGGCTTAGCTTATCAAATCAAAAGAATGCGCGTGCGTATATTAAAATCGCTAGAATTGTTAAAATTGCTAGTATTGCTAAAATTATTAAAATTATCGAAATTGCTAAAATCACAATAAAAGCGTAAATCCTAAGGATATATAAAAACAAAGCCTTAATCGTATATTTCCCTGCGTAAGTCACCAATGTAAACAAATGAAATCGATTGATATTATCCCCTGGAAACATATTACATCTGCAAACCGTAGTACTTTACCCTGTAAAGCTAGTTACACGTATCCTGAAGCCATATATATACCCAAATCCAAATCACCTGACTACCACGTGCCCTATTACAATAATAGTTAAGTAAAAGCTAGGTAAAATAGGATTATTCCAATTACAGCCTTTAAAGCGCTAATAAAATAAAATGTAAATAAGAAAATTAGGAAAAGCGGAAAGTTTCGTGTTACAAGAAAGGTCTTGTTAGTTAACTATAAGGTAAAAAGGAAAAGTTTAAGGTAAAGCGAAAAGTATAATTTCAAAGGAATTGCAGCGAATTTTACTAAATTTTCTAAAAAAGTCAAGTTTGTTTATTTAACTAAAAGTTAAAAGTTATAATGTTAATTGTATATACAACTTAATTACACTTAAAAGATGCTTTAAAAAATAATAAACCATAAGAAATAAAAAAGCAAGAAAAGCTAAAAAAGCAACTTAACTACACTTAAAAGTACTTTAAAGAATCAATAAATAAATATTAAAACCTTTTTAAATAAGATTAGTCTTTTTTAATATAACAACTTAATAGAAATTTATTAATAGCTATAATACAAAATAAAAAGACACTAAAAAAAGTTTATAAAAACCTCAAGCTTAAGTAGGAAAAGGGCAACCGTTAGCCTTATTTACATGTCACATATTAATTTTATTTACGTAACCCAAGGTCAGGTGGCGCGACACCACGTGATCGGGCAACTAGGCCGTCACACCTTTTATATCTTCAGGTTTTTTTTATAACATTAATGTGTTCCCTTTTATATTTTCAGGCTATTATATACTGTACAAGAGAAATAAAAACACCTGTCGCAAGCTAGCGTAGTTAAAAACAAATAAAACCCAAACGTCAAACCCTAAGTCAGGAAACCGTCCAGTACTGGCTTGGGAAACCTGAGTTCTAAACTTTGGAGGGATCCGTAGGCACTCGCAGGCTTGCATCGAAAGTATGAATACAGGTTTCAACGGTGCAAATTGTCACTCTTTCTCAGTGCTGGGACTTGGGGACCAAATGAAGTGCCTGGGAACTTGGCCTTGTGGAGTCGATGAAGGAAACTTGAGAGTCAAAAGAACATATTTTGACTCACCAATCCTATTAGGTACCTATCCTTTCAAACGTAGATGACCTAGGTCGAACCTGAGGACTCAAGCGTGGAATGCCTGAAGATTGCCACATTCACAACCTTGTGTGCTGAGGGAAGCTGGCAAGAGGCAGCAGATTGAAGTAGGAGTCTGGTCACGTGAACTGATAACTCGAAATTCCTGGGCACTCGTTCTCCAGTCCAGCCAGCATCCTCCCAAACACAACTACAACCACAACCACGAACCACGTCTTTCTTCCAGTCTGCGAAGTACACTCGAGCCCGACTGCCGTCCGATGACCTCTCTCGCTACGCGCAGGCTTTGGGTGCGCCGATCAGCGCCGATTGAACGTGTGGGAAAATCAAGCAAGAGGCTCTGTATATCGCACCAAACCCTCAGTTGCACATCTGCAGACTAGCCACTACTTGAGCACACCTTGGGAAACTCACCTGCCAGTGAAAGAAATCTGCGGAGAGATGCGTCGCAGAAAATAGTTGGCAGATTATCGGAGACAATTGAGAGGTGGATGTTGGAGTCACAGACAACAGGATCATAAACGGGAGCAAAGGACTCCAAACGTGGGCATCTGACGGCATGGCATGTCATTCACAGATTATGCGGCAGTCATGAGACATCATAGATCGAAGGCCCTCCTAAATACTCGCACCCTTTCTCGATTCTCTAAAAAGTGCCTAAATCGGTATGGAAGTCAAAATTTATGGCACTTTCGTGCAATAGACGCCCCTCTCGAAACTCGATATCCTCCACTCCCTCCGACCCTGTATTCGACTCAATTCTACCACGAGGTTCTACAAAAGTACGGATACAACCAAGTCGAATGGTCAGGCAGATGGCATACGACGATGAGCTCTTGATGAAGCGGGCCGCGGCCACCACATTTCTCTCGGCACTGCGACAACAGGTAAGGAGCTCCAAGATGTTGCAATTGGATTCGAAATTCCCCAGTCTCAAATAGTGGAATACCTTCTCTCGTGGTTGCATGTTGAGCCTGGTCCATTACTGCGAGAAATATCTCCACACCACAATAGGCCATTATCATAAGCGTTATCATCGGCGCTTGGCGTGATCATGATAAGGATCATGGGCCATGGAAAAGTTGTCTTCTTTTGGCTGATAGCCATTTTACTGACTTTTGCTGCGTCTATTTTACAGTTTGAGATTGTTGGGCAGCCTCTTTTGGGTACGTCTTCGGGGATATCTCGCGAAGGATAAGTCCATCATGTTCTAACAATTCTTAAATGGTTGCTTACTGTCGAGTGCTGCCAGGGCAAGAGGCCACAAGGATTGAGACGATCGCCTGTCACCTAACTCGACTAACATTTCGTGATCGCGAAGTCCTTCCCAGAAAAATCCACTGCTGCGTGGGGGCTGACAGCAATGTGCGATGTGGTAGTGCCCAGAGCCTTGGTACGCTAATCAAGCTCAGCGGCGCCCAGAACCCCTCGATGAATTCTAGAGGGATAATATTTCCGCTACTGGTGCAACGGACGTTCAGCTCATTTTGTAGCCCTGAAGCTATATCAATGTTAGCTTTGTCTCAAAGTGAAGGCATTCATAACACTGGCCAGTCCACATCGCGTGGCGTGCCCTTGCATGGTCTCGAAGCCCATGCTGGCCTTGGCACTTGATCAGATGTCCATCAAACCCATCTAATTGCATGCGAAAGTTCGATCTATGTTATTGCACCATGGAGAAGTTCTCGAGATGTCTGAACCAGTCCTTTCTAGCGTTTCACCAACTCTACCAGCTCCTCTACCAGCTCATTGATCAATTAACACGCCTCGCCCGTTAGTGAGGGGCTGGATCAATTCGATCGCGTGCCGCCGGGTAAGCTCTTCCACTTGTTCTTGTTTTCCTGCATGTCTCTACGCACGCCATCCTTAAACCTCCACGCTATCTCACCATCCTATCCAAGCATTGTCCCGTCCTAGCCTCGATAAGATAAGATATCATCGGCCTTCCCGTGGAAATTTGGGTCTGGGTCAGCACTCAATTAGGTTAAAAAGTACCGTATCTTACATTCAGGATTTGCTGATTGGGCACGCTGCTCATCCGACCAATGAACCCTGGTCCGGGGTGGATGCGCCAAGTGCTGCATACTGAAGGAACGAGGTAGATCTTGGCGGATCCGCCATGAAGGTATAAGTTGGGGGAGCTCCCCATCCAGGAAGCCGGAATTGTTCCTGCGTGTTTACTGGTTCTGTTACCCGGAAACAATCATGGAGTTCAATAAGAGAGAACCTGTCGTTTCGGACTACAAGGGGGAAGACCCTTCATATCAACGACCTTCCTCTAGCGAGGGAGACATCGAAACTGTCGGTAATCTTCATCGATCACTCAACAATCGACAGGTCCAAGTAAGTCCATCTTCATGTACTGCAGAGCTGTCTTTCGACAATTCTGAATTTCCTGTCAAGTTTTCCAGACTTTCGGTACCAAAACAGTACTGACAACAAACAGTGGATTGCTATCGGCGGTTCAATTGGAACCGCCCTCTTCGTCAGTATCGCATGGGGATTGACAGCTGGTGGTCCCGGCTCCCTCTTCATCGCATTCGTCTTCTACAGTTGCGTCATTGGTTCCATCAACAGTGGCATTGCAGAGATGACCGTGTTCATGCCCGTCTCTGGTTCCTTCCTCCGATATGCTGGTGTCTGGGTCGACGAAGCCTTTGGCTTTATGGCCGGTTGGAACTTCTTCCTATACGAAGCAATCCTCATTCCTTTCGAGATTTCAGCACTCTGTCTCGTACTACAATTCTGGAGAGATGATATACCTGTTTGGGCGGTCTGCCTTGGCTGCATTATCCTCTATGGCCTCATCAACGCTTTCGCTGTCGGCTGGTACGGCGAGGCTGAGTTCTGGCTGAGCTCTGGCAAAGTCATCTTGATCTTGATCCTTTTCTCATTCACGTTCATTACAATGGTCGGTGGTAATCCTCAACATGATGCCTACGGTTTCAGGTACTGGAAAACACCGGGGGCCTTTGCGGAGTCGGTAACGACAGGATCTCTGGGCAAGTTCCAAGGGTTTTTGGGCTCGTTGTGGGTTGCTGCGTGGACTATCTGCGGTCCAGAATACATCGCCATGATCTCTGCCGAGGCCGTGTACCCTCGTGTCACCATCAAACAGGCTTTCAAGACTGTGTAGGTCTGACCTAACGGGTCTCCAATCTCTGCTAACAATATGCAGTTACTGGCGATTTGGTTTCTTCTTCATCCTCGGTGCTCTCTGTGTTGGTATCTTGGTCCCATACAATGACGAGACTCTGCTCAATGTCCTTGACACTCAGGGCACTACCACTGGTGCAGCATCACCCTACATCATCGCCATGCAGAACCTTGGTGTGGGCGGTCTCCCTCATCTGGTCAACGCGCTGCTCGTCACATCTATCTTCTCCGCAGGGAACACTTACTGCTACATGGCCACTCGCTCTTTGTACAGTCTGTCTCTGCAAGGTCAAGCACCAAAGTTTCTGCGTCGTACATCGAAGTCTGGAATTCCGTGGTTGTGCTTCGGCATTACGATGATTTTCCCCTTCCTCAGTTTCCTCCAGGTCAGCGCCAACTCGGCGCAAGCTATCAAATGGCTCATCAATCTGGTCACTGCTTCTCAGGTGCTCAACTACGTGATCATGGGAACCACATATCTGTTCTTCTTCCGTGCTCTCAAGGCTCAAGGCATTGATCGTCGCACCCTTCCTTATCGGGGTACGTACTCACCCACTACGCATAAAATGCCTTTTACTAATGTGAATTTCAGGCTGGTGCCAGCCGTATGTGAACATCTTCGGCCTCATCTTCGTCTCCATTATCGTCGTCGTACAGGGCTACTCCGTCTTCCTTCCCGGCAACTGGGACGTCGGTACCTTCTTCACATATTATACCATGATCTTCGTGTGCATCCTGCTCTTCGGCTTCTGGAAGATCTTCAAGAAGACAAAATTCGTCAAGCCTGAGGAGGCAGATCTCGTGTGGGAGAAGCCAGCGATTGATGCCTACGAGGCGAGCATTGATCCACCATTGGGTCTCTGGGAAGACATTTGGGTGTCGACGTTGGAGATCCTGAAGATCAAGAAGAGGAGGAGTGAGAATCATGTTTGAGGATATGATGATGGAGATTGAGGTGAGTAAGTTGCGACGCATGTGTGAATGTGTGATTATGCTCGGACTGGATCTTGTATGATGTGATGGTTTCTGTGTTTTGGAGGCCTTGAATGGCTGCCGATGCGCCTGCCTGCCCTATGCGAGCTGGAAGTTGGAAAGATGGTGTCACCCTATGCGAGTTTGTTGATGCTGCCCTATGCGCGTTGATGATCAATGAATGACACGGAGCATATGTCTCTGACAAAGCAACCTCACAACACCCTTCTGCCTTCAGGACGTAGAAAGGAATGTTTCAACCATTGGCAAGTTGCAATGAGGTAGTTGGGAGGTCGCTCTTCTTTTTACTTTGTCATCCATTTACCCCGCCACCATATTCACATCTGCTGCTTACCTGCCTCCTGGCATCACATACACACTCGATGCACTTATGAGTAAGATCAATGGCATACCAGTGTAGTTTCATCGAACGTATGTGACAAGGAAGTATGACATCAATTCAAATGGACTGCTTCCAGCTAGATGGAACGTTTCCCAATCACCAGATTGGTTCCTCAGCGAAGAAATTGAAGACTTGAGTCTATACGATATAAACGTAACGAGATCGGGAAAGTACGTTAGACTACGAGTATCTATGTTTTGCATGATACGTATAGAGTACTCAACTTCAACGTCGAAATCCACAAATAGGACTCAACGTTTCTTCTCGTGTGGAGTCTCAGCCGAGACAGAACTACCCACGATCTGGCTTGTTCGCAGGCTTGCATCGTGCACCAATATATCACAAAACCAAGAGAAAGTCTTCCCGGTAACTAAGCAAGTAGCCAAGTACCAAGAATGAAAGCGGGTCAGATGTAAGAGAGTGGAGTGATGAAGTTGAAGTCGATGTCAGTAATCACGCAAGGCTGACTCTCGGCCGGCTGGTCCCAGCCTCGGCCACGGGCCAAACTTTTGACCGGCTCGACAGATATCAATTGCGAGATGCCCAACGTACGATGCACATCATCACCAACTTCTGCAACGATTGCAGCGTACTGGAACTCGGTTTTTGTTCTCCATGTTTGAATATCGAAGGCATTACCTCGAGTTGTCCGCCATTCGCAGACTGCCTGCGAAAGAGATTACCTCGCAGCAAACCTGTCGAGGCTGGCCCAAGTCGGCCTGCGTAGGATATTCGGGAGCTCGACCCCCAACCGAACGAATGCATTTATACGAGCTCGACCGAATATCTAATCGATGAGAAACGAAAAGGACGATTGAGTGCTGGGTGCCGAAAGTATAGAATTTTAGGATGCCGTGGACAGGTTGCAGCGGGCGACATGAAGTGCGAAGGATTTGCATCGCAGACAACGACATGCACATGCGAATACTATTGCAGACTGTCAGAAGATGTATCTGGATGTGCTCTTTGGCTTTTCTGGATCTGCGGTGTGGTATCTGGAACTGGAACGCATTTAAAGCTGTCTGGACGTGAAGGGAGCAGGATTAGGTGGAAGATCCTGGAGGATGATACACGGACAGCGAATCATCCCAGTCTGTTCGCAGAACACCAGCAGACGCATGTGAACAAGCTGGAATAAGTATCGCGCTTCGCAATTCGAGTGAAGGATTTTCTATCAAGGTCGTGCAAGCTTTGATTGCGTAGGAAGAGCCTGGCACTGGAGGATATACCGAGAACAGCATATTGCAACTCGCCCCGAGAAGTTACAAACACATGCGCTCGACAAGATATGAGCTATCCCGCTGATGCCAGTTTTATCGTATCGAAGGGATGTTGATGACGCAGTACCGGCGATGCAAATCCGCCTTCACGAGCGGGTTTAGAGGCAGCAACGAAATATCCATGGTCCTCAAGGTCGGGTCGACGTCCTTTCTGAAAGGATCAACCTCCAGGGTCGGTCAACAGCATATGATTGCCCCGAGAAAGACACGGAACCTTCATTTTGGGGGTGTGAAGACCCAGGAAGAGAATTGGTAGGAGTTCCCGGTCTGCTGCGGCTTGGACTTCTCAATGTCCACCGGGAATGTAGAGGAATTTCGGGACGTTGCGGCAATTAAACTTATCTTCACCCAGCCAAGGTGGAAACTTCCGTCGATACGAGAGAGTATTGCAGATACGACGACGAAACTTGAAGCATTTTTGGCATGTGGTATGCACATGGTTGTTGATCCAACTGATAACAACCAAAATGGACAATGCCCCGAATTGCAAAAGTATGGTTCATCGGTACTTCACAGCCCCCTGCCC
>JAFJYH010000347.1:0-45068 GCA_017365405.1 Cadophora malorum | reverse complement strand
CCCCCATACCCAACACAGCCTGACCTACCCCTTCACCTCCCCTCCTAGTTCCACCCACAACCACATTCACACCCACGCCCACCCTCCCCATCTCCTCTATCCTACCACGATACCCATTCGTCGCATCCGTAAGATTACGGATCGTCTGCAGCGTAACAAGAGCCTCTCCCACACCCAGCAAAAGCATCCACAACCCTATCCACATCCACCTCCACATCCCGATGGTACTTGCACGGTAGCAGTGCAGAGACGTGAGGAGCTTCATCTTGTGCTGTGGTGGCTAGGAGCCAATCATGTGAGAGGTTAAACGTGGGTCGCTAGGTAGCTTATCCCAACCTCGCTCTGGACTTGAGCTCGATGTTGATATTGATATTTTGGTATATTCAAGGTGATAGATAGGTGAGGAGGAGGCGTTGCGTTGATTTGGGAGCTTTGACTTAATGGATTGTTTGATGGGAATTGATGGAGTAGAGCTTTGGTGCTGGTAGGATGAATAGGACAGGATGGGTCGGTTGATGAGGCTCGGCTGTGACACCACCCACTTGCGGTCTTGTTCATTCGTGTTCACTTCGTTCCTTCGTGGCAGCCTATTCTGAACCAATCATCTCCATCCAATACATTACAGGCATGTAGATCGAAGTAGAGACGTTGATTGTGCTGCCAATTCTGATGTTTCCGATGTCACCAAAATTCTACATTTTAAATTTCCAGAGTTCTTACGATCTTATTCACACATAGGACGAATGTCACAAGGCACATGTCTTGAATATCATAGTCGCTTTATTCGCTACCTTCCATGAGTCTATACCGTAGACTAGCCTCATATCAACGAGCCAGCAGAAGACTTGGTAGTGGCAACCACCGCTCTTCAGCAGATAAGAAAGCCCGTCAGCGATTCTCCCGCCATCTCTCATCTCATGATCCCCTTCATCGTCGCTCGACCAGCCCGTCATCCTACACCGTGCATATCCTCCTCCCCATCCGTAGAGCACATGCAACGTCATCTCGCACCCTGCGCCGCAGCAAAGAAAAGAGCCATCACCGAGTGAAGCGCTCAAGCAGCAGGGTTGAGTTTCTCCTTGGTCGCCATTAAAAAAAAAAGAGTAAGGGAATCATAGAGTCAAACAGAAACAGGTAGGCAGTGTACTCTTAACAAATCGGAAAGGAAAATAGAAACTCCCTGTCCTTTGCGATTGCAACGAAAACCAGTGTTGTAATGGAAAGCAAATAGACACAAAGAAGCAAAGAAGCAGGTATAGCTGGCCACCAGAGAAACCATCTCCCCCACTCAGTATTATGGTATCCAGTCCGAAGGAAGGCGACCAAAAGCGGTATGAGTTGTAGGTATGATCGTTCGCGTGAGCCAGTTGGTATAATAGACCGCCGTATTTTGTGATATCAACGCCGTGTGCCAATCGAGAAAGTCCCCGGATGCTGATGGTATTTAAATAAGGCCGCAAAGACGAAGATTCTCTTGGATGATGATGTCTAAAAGATGTTAGCAAAAGTTGTGGTAATTGCAGAAAAGTTAACTTACCATTGACGGCAGCCATGACGAAGCGGATTTGGGTGGTGTCAGTGGCACAGGTGAAATGGGTATAGATCTGCTTGGTCTCGTGTTGGTTCAAGCTGACGAATCTGTTCAGAATGTAATCGCAGGCCAGCGAGTAGTCATCTCCTCCTTCGTAGTCAGGGAAGTAGTTCTTCATTGGACTGATTGGGAGCTTCTCCTTGAAACGATCTATCTTGTTGAGGAAGAGAATGATCGAAGTCTTGATGAACCACCGGGAATTGCAAATCGAGTCGAACAGAGTAAGCGCTTCTTGCATACGGTTGACGGTCTCGTCCTCGAAGAGCAATTGATCGTATTCGGAAATGGCGACCAAGAAGAGAATGGTTGTGACATTCTCGAAGCAGTGAATCCACTTCTTTCGCTCTGATCGCTGCCCTCCAACGTCGAACATGCGGTAAGTAAGGTCGCCAATGATGAAGGTCGTTTCCGTGATACCAGTGGTCTTGACACGCGATCGGAGGACGTCCTGGTCATCTGGCATGTAGTCGGGGAGAGAAATTCGATCGATGTTGTTGAAGTAGCTGGAAAGTTGGTTAGATTCCAGATCTAAGTAAAAGAAAGCCTTTGTACCCGCCCAGGACATACGCGCAACACTTGCGATGGAAATGGATGGAAATCAAATGGGATACTTACTACTCAGCAGAATCGTTCAACTGATACTCGCGGGATCGCTTGAAGCATTCCTGCACGCCGATATCTCTCCAAAGGGCAGAAATAGCATTGCCGACCTCAGGGGGAAGATTGTCTCCTTCGATCTGAGCTGGTTGCATGAAGATAGTCTGAACGTGGTACTCGGTTCTCTGGTCGTCGAGGGGAAGCTCAAGTTGTTCCATGGCCTCGAGAATAACGCGCATAGATTGAACGGTATTACTGAAAATAATCTCCTTGAAGGATTCCCGCTCATCGCGTGAGTAGCCTCCCTCGTGGATCAACTTCATCTGCTTCAAGATCGTAGACTTTCCCGACTCTCCAGCTCCTATATGATTATCAGCGACGCGCAATTGGCCAAAAATTCGAGGATCACCGACCTAGAAGAAGCATCTTGATCTCATTGCGCTGCATCATCTTGTCCCTCTTGAGTTGATTCTCGATCTCCTCATTGCGGGCCTTGCCCTCCTTCTCCTCTGTGCTCATACCGCAACCCATCTTGGCTAGTGTGTGCTTCTCGAAAGCTCGTAGTAAGGGGGTATAGTTGTTTAATCTTGACTTGTTGGTCAAGACTCGAAGGTGACTAGCAGAAGTCGCAGTCTGCTCGAAGATTTGTTAGCGAGCGTCTCACTTTCCAACGGCAGCTGAAGTGCAAGTTCGAGGACAGCAGAGACAAGTTCGAGGACAGCCGAGACCAGCAATGCCTGCCTGCCTGTCTGCGATAGATGCTGTGTCTACATTGACGGCCTTGACATTGATGCGAATGCGCACTGCCCATTGATGGAGGTAGCTGTAAGGTTCACGGGGGAAGGTTCGCTGTTTCGTCGGCGGTGATCCTCAGCTTTGGCGAGAGTTTGTGTTCTCGGCAGTTGGAGGAAAGGAAAGGAGATCGAGATCGAACGTACCTGTGGACAATGGACTCGAGACTGGCAGAAGTCCCAGGAACAGAGCGCGAAACTGCGATTGAAAGCGTCGTCGAGAAGCTCGCGATGGTGTTGATGGAGTGGTATGTCTGAGAGGAACAAGTTCGGGAGAAGCACTGCAGTGTTCGAAGGGGAGAAGTTCAACTAGGCCGGCGGAGGTTGGGTGCTCGAAAGGGGAGTAGCGCCAAATTAGCGCGTGAATTGTGGGGGCTACAGGTATATTGGTGCTGTGCTCGGCTCCGATGAATGATGATCCTCCTGTCTGGGTGTCGATTGTTCCTGGCTGGAATGCTCCACACCTAAAGTTCCTGCTTGCTTTTTGATATTTCACCGTTCGAGATATAACTAACTTCTTATCTTGTTCACAAGGCACAAAATGAAGAGTCGTTGATTGATGTGTGCCGGATATGAGAATAGATATGCAATCGATGGCTGAAATGATCTACAAAAGCAACGGCACATCAAAGAAATGAGAAATCTGGCGTCAGTCTGGGCCGGATGGCTGGAAGATGGCGACCCTTTCCCCTTGCCCTCACCAGCACAACACAACACGACAGAGCAAGCAAAATGCACTGTAACCCATCTAGCAGTGTTGCGCCTCACTATTCTCCCAGCCAACTACCGTCTGTCGTCCAGGATGCAATGTCGAAAGGCGTATCAGATCTCCGATACCTGGTTCATTGTTAAATTTTAAATGTCCGTGAGTGGTCAGCAGCCTGGTAAAAGGGGAGCGTTTCAGTCAAGGAGAGCCAGGAGCCGGCATCAGATCAAAAACGGCTTTGTCTGTCTATCAAGACTCCAAGACACACATCACATCAGTGGCAATTGGTGACTGACAGGGACACCCGTGAACTGATCCAGACTCTCTATAACTGACCCAGAGTCTATCTTGTTGCGCTACGATTGTGTCTACAAGCTGGCGGAGGTAACGTCCGAGTCCTTTCCAGCGCAGTGATTTCTACACTGTAGCAATCAATAGATATCTGGCATTTCTGATGGTATCAAATCTCACTGCTGATTTAATCTCAGCGCTGCATCCTGCAGCAATATTCCCGAGCATCATCAAAATTCAGGCACATATTCCCAAGTCGGACTGGCTGCGGATAGAGCCCTGTCCAATAGCGCAAGCAATAAAGAGTACCTACCCATTACCTGCATATAAAATTGAAGACTTCAAACCAGGGCCTTCACCCCCCTCCTTGAAATTTTATACATGTACCTGAGTATCAACAGATACACCACTATGCAGGACATTCCAACGAAATGAAGAGATCGACATGAGCCGTTGGTTGTGTTGTTCTGCAGCAGATGTTCAAGGTTTCTGATCGTCCGCCTTGTCTTTCGTTGTTCACTCAATCTACTGGCTCGCTCGAGCCCCTTCCTCGGCTTGCATGAGCTTCGTGAAACAGAACTGCAGTTATCTGCAGAAACCCCATGTCCAGGGATGGGATCGTGACTTTGTAATTAAGCACAGCCAATTATCGCATCATCACCGAGCGTGACTTTTTGTGCGCCCATGGGGAGTGGATATATTAATTACACCTCAAGCTTATCTATAATAACTGCCTGCAATTTTGCTGAATCTTGCTGATATGTGTCTGCCTTTCTATGAAAAGTCGACCCCTTTATGGTTTTCAAGATAAACTTCCAACCGGTAGCAACCCGCACTAACAGCCCCCTTTTCTTCACCAAGCAGGCAAGCAAACAAGCGAGCCTCACCATCACCCTTCCAGAAACGTTCCATCCCATCATCCTTTCCCCAAACTCGCCACAATCCATCATCCATCACCCTCCCATGTTTCACTTCCACCTCCCTATATCAAGCAATCTATACCCCAAATCCAAGTAATCAAACTAATCAAAAACTCGCCTACGCCATGTGAGCTCAGTGGGTAGCCACTAAAAGTCAAAAAAGGGGGTGGGTCCCCTCATCAACTTTGCTCACCTTTCCTTGCCATGTTCTTTCTTCCCTCCCGCATGTTCCACTATACCTCCTAATTTCCTTCTAGAACAATTTCTTTCCCGTGAGGTCCGCTTGTTTGACCTCGTTGGGACAACCTTGATATCCCTGCGCTATCAGAGGTCAGAAAAAGAAAGACATGTTTTGCGAGGTTGCGTTGCGTTGCGTGCGGTGATCAGGTCATCTCATCTCATCTCATCTCATCTCATCTGAGATCGATCCGATCAACAGGTGTTCTTTGATTGCTGATCGATTTGAGCCAGGGTGGGAAATCGCCCTGTTGTACTTGGTAAGATTATTAATACAACATCATCACTTTTTCAAGGCGCTTCATCTGCTTCGCAAAGCTCCATGTAGTGTAAGCAAGCAAAGCAACAAGTTTGTCATTTTCTTTGGAACAGTGGGCACTGAGCAGAAAGGAATACAAGCGTGCTGGCAGTGGCAGTTCGTATACGCAGTGTAACCACGGCTGCAATTACCGCATTTGGAGTACAAGCGTACAGAAAAAGTCCTGTGCTCGAGTTGAGATGTTGGAATGGGATGTGCGCAATTTTTGTTTGAGTGGTATGCAGCTTCCCATGTGTACATGTGTCATTTGGGTTCCTGGGATTGTATCATCATGAGAGGGGAGAAATATCGAGATATACAGGGTTCGCTGTTGATACATGTATTGCGTCAGTGCATTTCTTCAATATTTCTTTTAAATTGGAGACATGGTTGGTGTAGATGATTTTAATGTCGTTATTGGATCTCCAAACCAAGCAACGATTTTCGGAGCTATATTTGTTCAACTCAACCTCAACTCAAAGGTCATGGCTCCTTTGAGGCTACCATAGAAGTTGAAGTTGAACCTGGGTAGAGGTCGATTGTTCATGGTCGTTCTCTTCCTCTCATACAACAGTCAGGCAATATATCTGTATCATGTTATCGCTTTGCTCTCCCTCAGAGCTAAGCTTTGGCTCTCATCGCCGTCCATCTCTATGTGTATTTCCTAATCCAAACTGCTGGCAAGTGAGTATTGTTGGGAGTGTCAATATCTGGGGAGTTTTTCCCCCATGAGCCTTCTCCGATTGGAATTGTACCCTCATTCGCCAATGGCCATGTTGTTCGTGACTTCCTCTCCAGCAGCAAACCTACACGTAGACTTATTCATCAATCCATTCCCAAACTTGGGAAGTGCCCTCGCCCATTGCTCCTTCCAAATGTCCAGAGCACATGTTTACAAATTGCCTACCTGGCGATAAACTTCGATTTCTCATCTAGCCAGCTACATCTCTCATTTTTATCCTCTCCACTCCCTACAAACGTCATCACCTACCACTGACTACCTAATATCAACCACGGCGATTTCTCACACTACCACTCACCCAACTCCTGCCTTTTCATCCACAAAAATGTCCGCTTATCACCACCACTCGCCTCCCAACCCTTTCAAACCCCAACCCAAAACACCCACCTTCCACTCGCGCATCAATCGACACTCGCTGAACTCAGATACCCCACCCAGCACCACTGATCCGCACCACCACCTCACACCCTCCGAACTCTTGGTCCTCATCTTCGCACTCGGCGCCCTCTTCGCCCTTGTCTCCTGGCTCGTCTGGATCATGGTGGAGTTCTGCATCACGTTCGTTCGCGAGAAGGTCGACGATATGGATATCGGGAAGATGATGCGCCAGGACATAGAGGGTATTGAAGAGGCTCCAGAGAGGGTTGTTGAAGATGGCGTGGCGGCGGGGAAGAATGTGCTCAGCGGCTTGGATGAGATTAAGGAGAAGATCTTTAAGAGTCGGGGGAGAAGGGAAGGGGGTGCAGCGGACGATGGTGGGAAGAGTGGATGTGGACGTGGGGGTAAGAGGGAGGACTGTGAGGAGGGGAGACGATTGCTGGATGCTGCTGAGAGATACGGATATGGCATGTTTGAAGGGAGGGAGGGGTATGGGTATCATGAGGGGATGGTGTGTCCGTCGAGCTCGGGACAGGATAGAATGAAGTATTCGGATGGGACGAGTCAGAGTAGTGGTTGTGTTGGACCGTTGCATGGTCATGGGGAGGGCTGTGTGGGTGAATGTGGCTTTCAGACCAGAAGACGTAGCCGGGAGTCGTAAAAATGAGAGAAGCGTTCTCGAGAACACATGGAATACGGACCGAGAGGAGTAGGAAACTGAAGCCAGAAGCTGGGAATCGAGAATGAAAAGGATGCCAGTGTTATGAGAGGGTAAAGATAGGCGTATGTCAAGGTAGCAGCTTGGTACCTTCTACAAAATATGGAAACTTCAATCTCGACTACAGTGAGTGTGAAGCAGGGCCATCGCGTAAGATTCCTGTTCAACGCAAAATGGTGGGCCCTTATTCAGGCCATATATAATGTTGACATTCGTTTGGCCTCTTCTCTTCCACCTGAGATTTTGAAGCCCCGTGACTGACAAGACAGTTTGAGGTTATGGCTGCCCAGACGACAATTAGACCACTTGGTCTAGAAGCAGAAGAAAGAGGAAACTCAGAAGAGACATAAAAAGTGAGAAATTGAAAGAAGTACGGGAACGACGACCATCTTAGTACCATATGCCAGAAGATAGCTCAAGTCCATCTCTCACCACTCGAACCCGACAAGGCAAACAGCATCGATAGAACCAGATGCATTAACTCTGCCCAAGCAAAGAGCCTTTTGTACAATCATACACTTCCATCACTGAGCCCATCATCCAGCTGTCCTGCCTTCTATCGCGCCATCCCCTCAAATCGGTCCATTCCTCATGGTCGTTGAACTCTAACACCCTCCTTGCCCGTCCTCAAAAAGCTGCCATTGCACTCCTCATAAGCTCTACCAGCACCGAAACCCAAACCGACAAATGCAGGCCACGCTCTCCGCTTGAAAAGGAGTACTGAGAAGACGACGCCGAAGGAGAGACCGAGAGAAGAGCGGATGAGGAGGGAGGAGAGGCAGCGATCCCACTGTGATTTACATTAGCACGCTCCCATCTATATTCCAGCGCAAATAGTTTCTCCAATCCCGAACGTCTTCTGGCAGGAGTAACACAAGGGCAACCAACCTTCTCGTTCAAAAGGGTCTCGGAAACAGGCTTGCTTGGGCGCGCAACAGCCGCGGGAGGAGGAATTGACGTCTCAGGCATGATTCAATGATCCTATGTTCTTCTCAGCACAAATAAAAAGGTCTGAACCAAGCAATTGACCTACCACGAAATCTTCTTGAGCTGTAAAGTAGGGTGGTTGAAGCTGTGTTGTCTATTTTGACGTCTCGAGCTCCAACCCGGTTCCTGACGATTCTTGGGTTGCGGTGAGGGAAGCACCTGAATCAGGAATGGTGCGAGCTTTTCTGCCGGTGGGTGATGCAAAAAGTTTGGGAGCTGCAGATGATGTGAGGGGAAGTAGGACTTGCGCTTCAAGTTTGATTATGGTATGTTCAGTTTAGTGATATTTATTGGAAGGACGGAATAGCTGATTGT
Source organism: Cadophora malorum (assembly GCA_017365405.1). NCBI lineage: Eukaryota > Fungi > Ascomycota > Leotiomycetes > Helotiales > Ploettnerulaceae > Cadophora > Cadophora malorum. Next base: position 36,497 of record JAFJYH010000347.1, on the reverse strand, counting down.
CTTTTACAGACGTCCAAATCCCGGGCCGCGCAAGAACAACTTGCGCTGTTGGAGAAGGAAGCCGCACCATTCGAGGACCAACTTGTCGAAGCTGCGAAATTTATTGGGCTTGGTTTGGATACGGTCTGCCAGCATGCGGAAGATGAAATTGTTGGGAGAGAGGGAGAAAGAGCCGTTCTATATCATGGCAGGGAGGAATGGCTTTTGAGGTGGCTATTGAAAAGACTACAAGCTCCAAAAGATGAAATACCAAGGTTGGTAAGGACATTTCTGAACAATCACAGTTGCTGATTTTCCCAGGAAAACACCTCAATCATGGAGATTACTGTGCTATCTACTACGAAGTATCCCTGTGCCGAATGCTGCACGAATCCTAGTCGAACGACAGTTCCTAACGATCATACGGCGAAGTCTGGAAGAAGCACAGAAGACTGCAAGCAACAATGCACAGCCCAGATCAAATTCCGAGTCCAGCACAACAGAGCAGGAGACTATGAAAATATCCAAGAAGAGAAGAAGGTCTGGGGAGCTTGTGACGAAGTCAAGCAGCTCCGCGAGTAGCGTATTGTCAAGTCTATTGGACGCAATATTCTCCACATTGAACTGTGTCGTGCAGAACACGAAGGCGCCATCACACACCGGCGATCAAGAACGAACTTCGGCCTTTTCGGCGGAGTATATGAAGACAGTAATAAGGACGACGGCTGAAGAAGCGGCTTCTATATTGGGACTGTGGCTTTCGCTATGCCATACTGCTCTTCCACAGAACAGAAACCTCGTATCTGTTGAACAGTGGCTATCTCCATTCATTGAATTATGGAAGTCGCATATCACAGAGGACACGCCTTATCTACAGTTCTCACTTCATACTACACGTCATCTGTTGAATCTCCTCCGATCTTCCAAAGATCAGCATTTCCCAGCCCCCTGGCTCGAGCAGTTGGAGATTCTGGTGGCGCGCAATATCGTAATACCAGCGAAAGCCGATACATCACCAATGGAGACCTTGACGAAGGCGTCTGTACTACAAAATACGGGCAATGCTCCGATATTGTTTGACATAGCCATTCGGTCAGTTCACCCAACTGGATCAGTGAGAAGACGGAAAACATCAGATGAGAAGTTCTTACAGGCCATTTTTGGTTCTTTGAAAGCTTCGATGTCTAATGTAAAGGAAGACAATGGAAAGCAGATATGCACAATGTTGCAATTGGCAATCAACCACAAGCTCGGTAAGTCGTGCTAGAGTTATGATGACCAGAATTCCCTCGGGTACATGTACTGACCGTAATAGAACTTGAGCTTTCTGTTTTGCGAGAAATCACCTCTGAGAGTAACATGGCAGATTGGGACCTTCTAGCTACTGTTATCGAGCTAGATGCGAATGTTTTCCTTCTAGGCGAAGGCAAAGTCCTACTTGACCAACTTCTGGAAGCCATAACCAAGGCCTCATTGTCTCAGACGTGGTCAGAAATCTACGAGAAAGTAGTCTCGACAGTTCTAGTACCGCTCATGCGAGCATTCGCCAAAGCCCGCGACCTCTCAGGCTTCATAAGGCACTGGTTTTCACAGCTAGTTGCGTACGAGACGCTTCGAGATGGCGCTGATATGGCTCTATTCGGGGCATGGGAAGACGAAGCTCTACAGAATGAACTTCAGAAGCTGATGGAGCCGTCATTAAACGTATCACAGATTGCCAAGATCATTGACTGGCTATCCGAAGAAGTTTCAGAACATCCGAATGCTGTTTGCGTTATTCTTGAGGCTATTGCTGGATCGGTGTCTGGAGAAGAGCAGGTCGTTGATGCTATCAACTCGCGCTTGTACCACATTATGTTTGACGGAAACGCGGCCGATAAGCTCAGTTCGAGGTACAGATGGCGGTCATGGAAGATCATCTCACATACTTTGAGCTGGATCGAGATGGGAGATTTGCACAAGCTCGCTTCACTTTGGGAAAACCAAGCAAAGCCCTTCGATTCACTGTCAGGCTTCTCCAAATCCGAGAGCATTCTCAAGTGCAAGCCAAAAGAGAAACGAGGTCTGGAGTCTCTCGAGATCTTCAAGTTTGCCTGTTCAGCGTGGACAGCTGCCACTAAGCAGAGAAGGTCTATCGCTTCACTACAGTCATTGGATGGACCAGTTGTCCTAAGGCTTCTGCGAGCTATAGCCAGAGACCTAGACGATATCACACGCGATCTTCAAGCTGACAAGGATCTCGGAGATGAACTTTGTTGCGCGAAACAGAAATCCTTGGAAAGAGGCAAAGGTTGGATGATCTGGGCTCTCACCAGATGTCTGTTTGATGAACACCCGGACGTACTTGTGTAAGCAATACACACTTCTTCTTTATAGCCTGGCTAACTTTTCAGACTATTCATCGAGTCGGAAGAGCAAATATTCGCAAAGATGCTGGAACAGATTTTCTGGATAGCATCGGCAACGTACTCTGAGAACAAGGACACACTCTCTAGCACCTGGCTTCAGAAAAACCCAGAAGCTTTCCAAAACATTTGGAGACTTGCTCTACGTGGGGGGGCTTCGACTTTGAGTACTGACATCCCAGACACTATTGATAATCCAGTCTTCACCAACAGAGCACTCATTAGTAGAGACCCCTTTCTACATGGCCAAATGACAGACTACTGACTTTTCCAGAACTCTTTGTCAAAACAATCTCGGACAATGAATCGAACCTCACCAACCCTCTGATCAAAAGTCCAGGCAATAATGCATTCGCCATCCGTAGTCTGAATGACTTGACTGTTGATGAGATTCCCAAGGAGTTCAGAGGCAGAATCATGTCAAGCTGGTTGCCGGCTGACGAGGGCACAGAAGGTGGCAAAGGGCATTCGTATGGATCAACCGTTCTAAACAACAGTGTTCTCTTTTTGAAGAGGAAGATCATGCGTCGTCCCAAGCTTTATGAGGTAAGCTTCCTGAACTTCCGCAAAGTAGCTTGGATACTGATTTTTAATAGGGCATGAAATTCCAGGAGTTCATCGAATCAGCAGATACTCTTGCTGAGGCAGAAACTTCCAATAGACACCACAATCTTGCATCCCTGAAAGACCTGGCCCGGCTGACACTTTTGTAAGTTTGTGTCCCTCTTTTTCGAAAGTCACTTCTAATATTCTCAGTTCTGCGCTCCAAACGGTCGATCAACCTCGAAGCAGTGCTTATATATCCGATGCTTTCAAGAAGATCCAGAAGAAAGTCAATAAAGCTGCAGAGAAGAAGAAACATCGGATGAATTTCGCGCTCGTCACTGTGTTCGACGCTACTCTCAGTGCTTTTAAGAGCAAATCTGCGGTCTTGAATGACTTAGAAATCATCAAAGCAGATGACTTAGAAGCTCTGATTGCTTCTTTTAAAGACTGCATCCTTTCTCAACTCAAGGGCGTTCTTCGTAGATTTGAGAAGGAAAATGCGAACGACTCTCTGCTGATTTTGAGCATCATTGATGCCCTGTCCGCGCTCGGCGTGGATGAGTCGAAGCTGGCTGGACTTGAAGATGCCGCAAATGCTTTTGTCGCTTCTGTTGGAAAGACGAACGAGTTCTTCGGAGAAAGGCTGCAAACATTCATGGTAATACACGGGCCCAAGTCCAGTGGCCAAATTCCTCCGGCTCAACTGGGCGGGTCCGTTGCTGACATGTACGCTCGGGAGTCGATTATCGCGCGGACAGATGCTGCACTTTCAGGACTGGGGAATGACGAGAAGCTCGAGCTACTTCAACAGCTGTTGGGAGAAGACTCAATCGGGCTCAAGCAGTTAGATACGCTGCTAGCTGCGAGACAGGTCATTATGTCAGTTGAAGGTATATTCCACTCAAGCCTAAAAGTGCTACCACTTCAACTAACATATTCCAGATACCCGGAAGCCTAAGAAAGAGATCCGACCTTTAGACGATTCTGATGACGAAGAGGAGGAAGAAAGCTTTGATCTGACCGAAGCATATACCATTCTCGCCATACATCTTAGACAATGTACCGATGTTGTGCAGTTCAATATCATCAGCGAAACCTTGATGATGATGCTCGAAACTAAGGTAAGTCAATTTCTACAAAGTCAAAATGCCGGTCTAACACCTCATAGCGCCACAACATTTCTCAGTACAACATCGACTCCACGCTCGGAAGCATCACCATTCTCTGCTCTCCCACCAGCCCCAATATTCACCCTATCTACCTGCACCTCTGCTGGCTTATGCAATCTGTGCTGACGCACCAACGCCTGAAGCTGAAAGGCCATTCTCATCTTACTCAACAAACGCTTCAATCCCTTCTCCGCTGCCTCTTCACGCCCCTCCCGCACAGCAACACCAAGACCAATAAATTTGGTTTGCCGCCGCCCTGGCTCGCCCCAACCTCTCACCAGCTGACAGCCACCCACGCCGAAGCGTTCACCAGGCTTGTGCTCTCAATTTGCGACCCTACTGTCTCAGCAGTACAAGGCAACTCCAATACTCTCACATCCGAGAAAGACAAGGCTAAGCGCATCGCTGCGCAGTACATGAAGTTCGTACTGCAGGACTATATTCGTGGCCAGCTGGAGATGAAGATGTTGCCCGAGGTGAGAGAGAAGATGATACCGGGCCTGTATGCAATCTTGAATTGCTTTACGGAGGAGATCAGAGATGCAGTTAGTGCGGAGCTAGATTCAAGCGGCAGAGCAGTTTTTATGAGACTGTATGCCGACTGGAGGAAGTTTGAGAAGCCAAGAGGGTATTAATGACAAACTTGGCACGACATGCACAATGATCACGTTGCAGTCAAATATTTGCATTTTCATCACCATTCTATGACCGTACTTCTTATCTCCCCTGTCCCCAGCCTCGCACACTTAATCACCAAACTCCTCTTCCAATTATCGACCTTCAGATCCACAGTCCTAACCCTCGCACCTTCTGGAATAACCCCATTCTCATCCATACACTCCTCCTCAATCTGCATCTGCCACTCACTTACAGCCGCCATACACAGCGCATCCCACAGTCCCTCCTTACACCTCGTCTTCCTCAACAGCATGATACATTTCCTTCGGATCGTCGGCTCGCGACACCACTTCGCTACCAGGCGCAATGGATTCACGATCCCCATGTCAAACGTATACAAGTCATCCTGTGCGAACAGATGATCGTCTGAGATCTTCTCCGCGAGATCGACGACTGCGCGGTAAGTAGGGAAGAAAGCATCGAGCGGGTAAGAAAACGAGGAGAGTAGCATAACTTGATGAGTTTGTGCTTCGATATACAAAACAGCTGCTGCAGACCAGTCTCTCGTGCCTTCTATCAGGCTTTCGAATAGTGGAGCAAAAGCCTTGAACCACCTTGAAAGCTCATTCACGTAGCCGGAGTACTCTATTCGCAGTTCAGGCGGTGCTGTCGATGGGAGTAACGTTTCTGACTCTGAGTGAATAGTCACTGTGCCTGTCTCAGTGCCGGTGGCGATGCGTGTGGTTCGTGTTGATGATCCGTTTTCCGGCGCGGGATACATGCCTGCTGTTGAGGCAATGAAATGCGATGTGCGGCGTTGAATGAGTTCTAGGTATGATCTTGACTCGGAGATACTTGTAAACCGATCCGGCATATGCTGGACTATTTCTTCGCCCTCGTTCTTCATCTCCATGTGAATCGACGCAGGTCTCGGGTCGATATAATTCATGATCTGTAGATCCATACGGTTGAAGGCGGTAACGAGCTCATCTTCAACAATAGTGTCGGAAAAACTATTGCGCTGGAATGTTGGTGATGCATTGGTTATGAGGCGTTTATTATTTGAGTCGAGCCAGTCTTTGAAGATCTTGTGGCCACTGACGACATGCGTGAGTGCTGAGAAGTAGTTTCCTTGTATGCATTCGAAGCACACGACAAGAAGACAGGCTATCAGCGCATCATTCAGCCCTTTCTCGCCTGCTACGAGGTTCTCTCGCATCTGTGAGACGGCAATACCGTACTGTGTGAGTGCGAATCGGTAGCGGGGCGTGATGATCATGCCACTATTTGTATATCAGTTATACCATACTCCAAACTCCGGCCTCAGAAGTAGACAAGAGCAAATGCTTGAGGGTAGCTTACCTGGTAGCAAATTTGTCCTCCTGAAATTTTCGACCGCAACCTGAGAGTGCACCAATCGCTATCAAAGCACTGCGGATGAAAGGGGTATCATAAGATGCCTGGGGAAGGAGATTTTTCCAGAGATCAGTTCTGAAAAGGCCGGGAAGCATGTTGCTGGTATTCTCGAGGAAGTGGACAAAGGATTGGTACTGGTCTTGAGAATTGAAAGTTTGAGTTGCGATTGATCGATGGAGAGGTTGTAGTTGTTTCGATTCCAAGCGGTGGGGAGTGGTAGGCGAGTCTTTTTTGAGGAGGGGAAGAAGTGGTCGAGATGCTGGATCTGCTATAGGCCGTGGGGCACTCTTAGGTCTCCTGGGACGATACCTGGGAGTAGCATATCTAATTTCATCAGATCCTGCTCCATTCTGGTGTATTCGTTGTGTTTTGTGGGAGAATTGATGCGGCCTGTCTCTCATGCTCGAAAGACGAGAGGCATACCAAGCCACCAAAAATATACATAGGAAGAATCACACAACGATCACTCACCCGTCACATCTTCCCCAGAACTTGAGACACCTCAGACAAGCTGGCTTGGTCTCGTCACATTTGACTCTACGCTCTCTATTCAGTGAATTTGATTAGTAGGTGGTTTTTGTGTTTGCTATTATATGACACAGGAGCATTCCATACTTGCAGGTTTGACATCCAGTCCGTACTTTCGGCTTCCCAGCACGACTTTTCGGCTGAGGCTTGTTTGTCTCGCTCTGAATTTGTTGAGTAGTTGACATTGCGACGACTCACAAATAAGAATATTCGAATCAGGGGCGTAAGCACGAGAGCTGGCACTGATTGGCCAAGATGTGTCTGAGTGCATGTCACACACACATTTGAAATGTTCCGAAATCAAAAGGGCATAGCAGGAAAGCTAACAAGTTTAGTTTGTCTCCATTATTCGACAAAAAGGGAGCTCTTTTTGGGGAGATTGTGAGGCTCAACCGTCAGCATGTCAGCATCTGACGTCGATTTAGGAAGTAGATGTCTGCACCCCTGTTGCTTCACGGACTGCTCAGCTCAGACCCCACGGAATAGGGCCACCAATCAGATGTTGTCTTCGAACCCGTTACCAAGGAAAGCCATCCCCCAGCTCAGTTTCCGGATATGCCTTTTCCTTCCATGGATGTTTGCAAATTATCGCATGAATTCCAAATATTTGAGTTAGTCCTTGTCTGGCGTAGTGGCGGGTTGACTTCCGGGAGGCCCTCGGAGAAGCCAACAAGCGAGCTTGATTTGAGTTACATCAAGCCAACCATTTTTTTTTGGCATCGCAAGTCGTCTAGGATTTACCATGGAAGCGTGTAAGCAGGAAGAATGACGACATAGACACATTGCAATCTATAAGAACCATCTCGAGAAGATCACAATACGATTGCGTGACCATCCCAACTCCAACGATTTTTCCAAACCGGAATCATAACAAAGAAACATATCTCTGGCATAGCACGGCTCGCCTCGCATCGCTAACCGTTTGAGACGAACAATTTCGTCCGAACATTAACACATGCCCCGCCCGTTCCCCTCACAAAGTCATCACCCCAACCTGCTTTACAGATCACCGAAAAGTCTAAATGCTGTCATTTTCCAGATGATAATGCGCCGAATGAAAACTGCGATGTGCAACAAAAGCTATTTTTGATCTCAAGAAATCCAAGCTGGGCTTGTGGCTGGAATGGGTTTGCGTCTCGGATGAAATGTCTCGGGGCTGGGTAACTGGTTCAGAGGACCTCGCTAAGCCGGGATAAACAACAACACTCGCGGGGATGCTAGATGCATTTAAATGCCTTGATGATGAACTGCCCTCAATTAGTTTACGACAGATCTTCAACGACGTAGCTACATCGACTATTGTCTTCCCGCCCCTCCTGATCACCAATCTTAAGTTCCACATCCAAATTGATGCAGTTCTACTACCGACCCAAAATGGTTTCACATGCTTCTCATTCGCATCCCCGCTAACAGCCAACCTGAAAACTCTCTGAGGAGAAGCACTATTTACGCATGTTTTAAAGACAGCTTGACAACCGCAAATGAGCTGATTCCAAGCCCCGCGCATGCGAAGAGCACCAGGGCATTTGAAGGGCAGTGATCTAAACGACATCTTCTCAACTACACATAATACTTCATAGCTACGATCTCATTGTTCATAATCATCTCATCACTTTTGTTGGAATGTTATTCACCCATTACAGCCATGATGTCATCAGACTTGCGCTCAAGATACCATCCCTATCAACATCCTCCCTACAAGACCAATCACATATATCCCCAACAACTCCTGCCGATCATAAAGCGGCATCCAGTAGCATGTAATTATTCCCACCCCGGTCCACATGCCAGTCGTGATATACAAGGAGAACATAACCCTGCAAAACCACTTCATTATCGTTGTAAACGGCACAGGCGGTTCCCAATTGCTGACCTTCCAGAACAACTTCCAGCGCCCTTCGGATCCCATTCTGGTCTGTAAGTCGCCATCCACGCCGTACGCACAAACTAATTCATCCCACCTTCGACCCATTCTCGCTTCTTCCATATGTAGAGCCCATAGAAGCAGTAGAAGAGTGTGGAAAGGGAGTCTTCGTCACCGAACAAGTAGCGGAGGAGGAGACGTTCGAGATAGTTGATCAAACTGCAGATGAAGCTACAGATGACTATAAGACGGTCCGAGTACTGTACTGGGTTTTGAGGGCGGGATATACTTAGATCTTGGGGATCGTGGCTACGGTTGAGGATGAATTTGCCGGTGAGTGGAGCGGCGCTAATCTGGTCTTTTGAGGTTTGTGATTGCGACTCTTCAGAGTCCTTAATTTCATCGGAATAGCAATCTTCGCTTTTGATATACGTGAGCGCCAAAGCACAATCGTAGTTTAAGAAGTACTTGTCTCCCGACACCCGGTCGATGATGAATCGGGCGCCGCGCTCTATCAGGGATCTGTCGACCACAATGCACCACAGACCTGTCAAGACATTGTCCTCATTCGCACCTGCATTTTGCAGCGCTTGAACATTATAGTTCTCGACACAGGGTTTGCTGTCCTTCTGACTCGGCAAGGCTAAGCGAAAGCTCTGAGCTCTAGAAGCAGATGAGAGCAGGTAGAATGGCAGTGGCTGGTATCCCTTCTTGGTCTCAAACGTGAACCCCAGAGGCCCTAGCTTGAGGCTAAGGTTCCCTTCAAATTTTTCTTTCGCAATTTCGCGAGGTACCCACGCATCGACCTTGCATGAACCAAGCCTGGCGCACTTCGAAAACAACAACTCGGCAGGAAGAGACTCGAGACTGTAGTATAGTTGTTTTAAACGTGCCTCAGCGGTCTTCTGTTGGGATATGGCGTTGGCGTTCAGACACGACATATTCATGAGAGTAAGCGGGATATCCTCTGCTTGAGTGTTTGTCCGTGATTGCAAAGCATGATGTGCCTTGACAAATCTAGCACCTCGATCAGCCTAGACACGTTAGCGAGATGCGCTGATGGTAGTGCAACAATACCAACAGGTGTTCGAGCATAGTTTCGGTACTCTTCAACGTGCAAAGTCTGCTTCATGTGCACGTGTATCTGAGATCTCACAGTCTCTCGCAATGGTTCACCATCTCCTCGCACTCGCTTATCCACTTTGGCGTCCATCTCAGCCCCGTGATTCCCCGGCAGCACATGCCTCAGATCTCGTCTGACGTCCTTCAGAATCCAGCGAATAAACATATCCCGCCAGGTATCCTAAGAAAGATTGCCATGATCGCAATGTGGCCATAGTGTCTTGAGGTATGCGAAAGAACCATTGAGCGGGAAAATGATATGTCCTGAGAGTATGCCTTCCTGCAGGGTCCAGGCTCGTCCCATCCAGTTTGAAGCGTAGATACTGGTAATTACGTCTAATAGATGCTCGTCTGATGGAGCATAATAGGTAGGTCGTCCGCCATGCGCAAGAGAAGCAGGCTGGCGTCCTCCGTCCAGAGCTTGCAATGCCTTGTCAAAGACGAGGGTATGTCGCGCTGCTGCGTAGATAAGATTCATCGGATCGATGGCTTGGTTACGTAGGTCCGCATGTTCGGGTGCTTGTGGTACACAGAAACTATCTAGCCAAAAGTACTGGTATGTGCGGCTAGGTGGTTCAATTTCTCCAGTCAAGGGCGTGGTATTCTGCCAATTGAGGAGCCAGCCTTCAAGACCCCATTGATCCATTGTCGTTCGGTATGGTGGAAATGATTTCCTCGAGGTAATCCAATTGGCATTTAGGGAGTGCGTTTCACGAAGAGCCAAATTGTCGATCCGCCCAGACTTGAGAAATCGCAATATAGATCGCGCCTGGCGTGTATGTCACCACTTCCAGAAGCGTCTTTCCTGTTTCTGACCAGGTGACTCTCACTAACGGAATGCCTCCAGTGGCTATTATCCGATTTACATGCTCGATGGGAACTGGAATCTTCGCATAAGCAGTCGGCGGTACGATGTATTGGATCGGACAAGCTGCTCGAGGCTTGACAGCGATTGGAGTCACATCTCAAGTGATCCTCAATCCTGCCGCGAGGTGGATCAAACGATGACAGGAAGTACATTGCTGGGTAGAAGAGAGTATGGACTCGAACAGATTCAGCCTCTTCCCGCACCATCCATTATCAATCATCCTCCGCATAAGGAATCTCGTCGTCAAGGACAGTGTGGGAAGGGCTTGCGTGATCTTGATCTTGTAATGATCTAAGGCGTGCGCAGCAACATAAATAAGCATGTGCACCGAGAGCAGGACCTTTGCGATGACGCTGTTCTCATCATCGACTTCCAAGCACAGGAGATCCAGAGCCACGGCGGCAAATTTCGCGCTTTCGAATTTCTTTCTCATAGCGTTACTCTGCGCCTCGAAATTCTCGGCCGACAGTTCTCTGTCCAGCTGCTCCCACCGAGCTTTCAGCTTTTCTAGCTACCATTCAGGAATGCGAGCTTCGATGGTTTTCTCAGCACATCCATCCTTCGAGAGCGTCACAAAGTCTTCATGCTTGATCTTTTGGCCCAGAGCTTCAGACGCCAAGCCAAAGAACAACAGTGACTCGATGACTGACGCAAATGCGCGAGCAAATAAGGACATGGCTGCTGCATTATTATCTTCGAGCTGAACATCTTTGCGCGAGATCACGTGTTGGATCTCATCGGTCAACGCGGTCGTGAAGTCTGAGAGACCTAGTTGTGTTCTGACGGACCCTTGGGCTCTTGCGATCAGAGGTACTCGTACCGGCTCAAGGCTGGAGTCTCGCGGATATGGACAACAAAACATGTTGACGGGAAGGCACAGTCCATACTACACTGGCCCGTATGTGGAAGGTCGCTGCCACAGCCAGAAGGGAAAGGCTGGAATCGAAAACAAGGGTTATTGGTTGTTGGTTGAAGTATATCGTGAACGCGGATATCCCCGCTTTAGGCAGCCGCAATTGTTCATCATCACCTGTCTCACAAATACTTCCGCGAACTTGATGGTGCCCTGCTTTATAGAAAGGCGATTGCGTTGTAATGACAATGTACAGAAGATTGATGAATTTATAGATTTATGATTTCTTGCTTGAAATACTTATATTTGTCTCATTTCAGTTTGCATCTCAGTACGCTGTATGATGTCAGAATTGCACTTCTACAAAGGTACCAAATTGAGGCTATTGGACTTGGAGAGATCTCCTTACTTACCTATATCTGCAATCTGCACCTCTCTTTCGGGGCGCTACAGCGTGCTGGCTTGCATCATGGCTGATCTGCTACCATTCAGGCTTGTGTTTTCATGGCTTTCTCGCCTACAGGCTTTGCTTACAGGACCTTCAGCGTACACCGCTCCACTGTGAAGGGAACATAACACTCTTTTTCCAGGTGGAAAGACTCGCAGCTTCAGTGATGTCAATAAATTTTCTTCAATCTCTATGAAGGACCACACATGAACAACATAACTTCTATCGACTGGCAAAGTCGCACGACGATAATGTTATTAATTCTCTAAATACATCTGGACTCTCGAAGGTCTTCTAATAAATTTGAAGTGTAAAAACAAAATGTGCATCTTTCATGATAATTCAAGCGACAAAGTGTAATCGTACCGATACCATATCAAAATCAAATCAGACTTCGATCGCTACGCACAATGAAAAGATATGTAACTGCATCAATTACCACCACGATGTTCATTATCCTGCCTTGTGAGGGACGGTGCAACGTCTAATGAGGAGGTAGTAGTCGTTGACTTCCAGGTCTCAGCACGAGATGGAGATGGTGACGGTATTTGTGGAAGTTCTGAGAAGTGGACTGACAGCGGAGGACTCTCGGTTGTTCTACCTGGCGTTGGATTTCTTCCCGTAGGAGTCATTGATATCGACCGTGCTGGCCCAGCAGTACCGTCCGGCTCCCAATGAATATTTCGCAGAATTCCAGCCTTCGGCTGTACTCGCGCTCTGGGCGGTGTTGTCTCCGAATGACAACGCAAATCATCATGATGACCAACAGAGATGGAGGGCGTAATTGAAACTGGCGTCGTCACACCTCGCCTCTGATTCTCAAGACTGGAAATTTGTGCTTCATCCTTAGCCGAAGCTGCTAAAGCCGTGAGTCGTTGTGTAAGATCTTTTGCCGACATTCGTGCCCGAGGGTTGACGTTGAGCACCTCTTCAACAATGGTCAAGAGGCTGGTCAAGCTGCTATTTGCATCTCGTAGTCCTATGTTCGTGCGCAGCTCAATCATGCAATCCTTGACTGCTTGCCGAATGGTGGGATTTCCCCCCTCATCAAGTGTGAAAAAGCTGTCGGTGATAGTAGCATATGAATCGCAGGACTCTGGACCATCGCGGGCTGAATTGAAATGCTCCCAACCTATAGTACCCAAAACAAGCCAGACCGTAACTTCCATGATTACGCATCCCAGCGACCAAATATCGTATGGTCGAGACAGATTAAGTTTTTTTGTGGCCCTGCTGCCTCCGGGACTATCAACGTCTTCGAGGACTTTACTTTCTGGCGCTGCGTAAGTCACAGTCCCTCTGTAATGCCCTGTCCCAGATCCTGAATGGATACTGTGAAATTTGCCAATCCCAAAATCTGCAATCTGAATGATGCCATGCGATTGAGACCCAGGCTCCGCAGCAAATAGCAACAGGTTCTGGGGCTTGATGTCGTGATGGTAGCCGGTACCAGCTGGTCTTTTCTCGCGCTCTTTCTCAGCCAGAGGATCTAACAGCGTGGCAGTGACCTTATCTTTAGAAGACTTCTTTGTTTCAGTACTCTTCACATGGATTGCAGCAATCCCCGATGCAACGCCTGCGAACTGCTCAATAATCCAAGCAATGTACTCTTTTGACTCCTGTGAGTCAGGATTTCTGAAGTATGGTGAGTTCGATTCCATCATGTATTTCTCGAGACTCATTTGGGCCAATGGAAATATGAAATGATACACCCCTTCTTGTGTGTAAGTCGCCCAGAGCTTGATGATATGATTATGTGTTAAATCTTGAAGACCCTTCACAACAAGGCGCTCGTTCTTGAAAGCATCGTGAGCGGAGCTTTTGTGACTGTTGATAACCTTAACAGCCAACTCTGGGTTTTCATCTCCCTGGCCAGACAAAGTTGTATTAGTAAGACGACGAAACAAATAGGAAGAGAATGACATGTGCTAGAGCGGCCATGGCGTTGGACGCTTGTTGCTTTTACGGGTAACGTATCGATCCGGAACAGACGGATGAATGAGCACCACTCACCTCGGAAAACCGATGATGAGACTTATGAATCTTGACTTTGTACACGAGACTGTAAGCGCCTTTTCCGCACGGCTCTCTCGATACGAAAGGAACGATTTCGTCAGCCTGTAGCTGGTAGTCTTTGCCGACGATGTCGAAGAAAACTGCTTTGAAGATCCACTGCGCCTCTACAAGAGCTTCATAATGTATCTCATCTTCGTCCAGAATGCCGCTCAAGGAACTGGGGCGATCTCGAGGTAGAATTCCCATGCTATCATCGATTTCCTTGTCTAGCATTATTTCCAAAAGGCTCAAAGGAACGCGCGCGTAGACTACTATGGCGAACAGTATTGGAGCTCGCTGGTAGATTTTCTTGGCTAACTCCTCTCTCGCTTCGGATGATGGATGGCAAACAACATCTGTGGCATCTTGAACTACCCGACGGATGATGTCGACTGTGGTAAATTTGTGGAGTTCATCCTTTGGAATGTACTTCTGTGATTTCTCTGAGGCTGATCTGACTTTTGATTGGTGGATTGCCTTCCACATCCAGTTTCGGATATTCATCTCTTTCGGTGGAAGGTCTGCCAACCCCATCGTCTTCTTGCACATATCCAGCTTCCTTGTAATTGTAATCCGAATGTCCTTGTGTCTGTCGTCACTTTGCTCGTAATTCTGGACAACTGTTTCAACCTCACTCCAGTCCGCCGCACTTTCCAACGGTAATCGCTGTGGTAGGATCGTTTTGCAGCCGCCTTTGCGCTGCCTTCCTGCACAAGCAATGATACAATATCCCTCAGCCAGACACAGTTCTTTATCAGAGTCGTGATCTTTACAATATTTCCCCCAAATTTGTTTTGTCGTACCTTCGATGTACTTGTATGTCTTTTCGGTGGACTCTTGCGTGCGTGGCAGATTCAGGCTGTCCTTGTATTTCTTGCCTCGGAAGCAGGAGATTACGACGATACCCACTCCCTCCCCAAATTTGGGTGACGACAGGGTGTTTGCTCTTCGCAGTGCTTCGAAACTCGTAATTGATTGCTTCGAGGAATGGGTAGGTTGCGACTTATTTCGTGTTAATCGAGGTTTTGAAGATTTTGGATGTGACCACGTTTTCCCTTTCCTTGTTGGAAGAGGTGATGGGCGAGACTCAATGTTGACATCTGGTATTATGGAGGGACTTCGAATCGGATCTTCGCTAGGCAGACTGGAGGGTGGGCTCCCGTTATGAGCAGTAAGCTCTAGGTTAGGCGAAGTCGAGTTGTTGACCTGCTGCGGAGTGTTCGGTAATGCTGAAGAGTTGGCAATTGGCACCCGTGCTGGCAGCGGCCCTTAGGTCTTGTTAATATTACCCTCATGTCCCTGTAATTTGGTGATGCTTACTGTTCGAATGTTCCTCAGGTTCTTCTGCTTTCAAGTCCTCCAAACATTTTCCCCAGCAACAGGTGCAACACATGTCTCGCTAGAACAGAAAGTCGTTTAACCCGCAACGAAGGGCATACTACTGATACGTTGGGGCTCGAAAATCCGGGCGGCGTGGACCCAATTCCGCCTATTAAGTATTGCCTAGAAAGACTCAAAGAGGCTCTGATGCAGACTATTGTTTCCCATTTGGGCCACGCCTGCAGCAATATTGTCTGCCTCGGCGGCCTCACAGCTAATCTAGCGAATGACAGTGTCTAATGTAAAATGCGCCTTGGACCGTTCAAGCCCTTTTCAGAGGCTGTGCACCTGATAGGCGCAATGTTGATGGAAGCGGTAGTGTGGGCGTTCAGCTGACACACACTACTTAAATATCATATCACTATGAGCCGCATTCCTGTTATGGGCTTATCTCGAGGCCAGAGGTGAGGCTTTGGTGTGTCAGAGAAAGTTGCGTGCCACCAACAATTGTTCGCCGGAACATTTGTTCGCCACCTGAGGATATGGGTCGCGTTCCAGTCTCTTCGTACCCGACCTGTATCTTTTCATTTCTTGTCGCATGTTGACTTCGAAAGTTTCCGTTCCACCATCTGTGCCAAGGAAATCGTACCCAGCAGTACCAGATAATGAAAGTAGCAATTGTTAACGGGAACGCTATTGCCGCAAGAATCCATGCATTGCGCGTAATCATGAGGCTTCTTCCATCCTCCGACTGGTGCACGAATTGCGTTGAAAAGAAGCCCTAGTCATCACGTCAGCTCAGAGCTTGCTATGCACTGAGTAGAAGAAAAGGGGCGGAACTAACAGATACGACACTTGTAGGGAGGTAAATTATCGTGATAAGAGTGATGACTTTGACTGCTGCTGCATCTCGAGTTGCTCTTTCGGTCAAGGCTCGCATGGTGCTATTTTCCTCCCGAGATTCTTGGGCCAGAACTCTCAAAGAATCCCCATTTCCTTGGGCAATCTTAGCATTCTCGTAGTCTAAAAGATCCGAGAGCTGTTGGCTTTCAGTGAGGTCCTTTCGCGGGGATTTATACACTATTTATACAGCATACAGTTATACTTACTAGTGAAGCTGTTCCCCGAATTCTTTTACAAAGTGTTTGTACCCTCTTTTGGTACAAGTCTACCTCACGCAGGCTGTCTTTTAGTTTCGACTTCACTCGATCTGAGCCCGAGTCCATACTTCCGCCACATATGTAGTCATATTGCTGTAATATAGTATTCAGAGTATCTGAAGTTGACTCAAAGATCGTGATCAGATCTAAAGCCTTCTCCTCAATAACTTGAAGGATCTGGCGATCTTCGAAGTTGATCTCGAAATCTATCAGAGTCGAAAACTCTCCTCGTCCAGCATTAGCCGCAATGACGCGTGTAGATTGTTCTGTGGCCCTCTCAACCAGACTTTTAATGTACCAACGCCAATTGGATAGTGATATACTTATAAGGACCAAATGGACTTCAAGTGGATTGCTCGTCCCGGAATCTGTAGGTTTGCTCTGGTCTGCATGTTCCGCAATCTTTGCTTCCATGGTGTCCGATGGTGAGATTCCGATCCATGTTTCGATTCCATCGTGGTATTTGTAATACAGGGCCCATTGTCGAACTGACCAAGGCTCTTTCCCATTTCCGTGGTTATTAAGTTCAACATAACGCATACCGTAAGCAAATTCTAAACGGTTAGCATCATGAGCATGTGGTCAAAAGATCCCTCACCAAAGTTACGGAACACCACAAACGGGGAATCTACACTGATATCAAAACGGCAAGGGGGCGGTCCGATGTCGTACTCTCGCCTTTTCCAACCGAAAGAGAGGACAAATTGACCAAAGTCGTTGAATACATCATTCATGTTCAACAGTGTGCTAAAGAGTTTTTCCGTGACTAGCAGACGACTGTTCGAGTTCTTTTGTCGGATGAGACTATTTGTAAAGGCCAGTCAATGCTATCCCAAGTATGTGGAAATAGAAAGTACGTACAATGCGCGACATACGGACTATTTTCCATGAGTTAGCACCCACTTTATCAACTTTAATGACAGGAAGACTTGCTTTGCATTCCGCCATCTGGAGAAGGTCCTCGAGGTCGATTATCCTCATTGGCATCTTACAATCAGCCATACTCAAAACCTCCTTATCGCTGCGCAATATCTTCCCTTCCGATGACTTTTCTAGCTCCACTGGATAACAGCACCGAGAAGTATACATGTCCACCCAAGACACCTCGTCGTCTTTCGTAAAGAGGATTGTATTCGTGGCGAAAAGCTGGGCAAAGGAATTCTCATGAAATGTATTTGGTCGAGCATGATTTGACTTCTGGCGTTGTTGAACCATCTCTATCTGCGTCATCTTGGGAGGAATACAGATTTGCGTTACCCCTGATACCTTCTGAGGTGAGGATGACCCCCGCTATAAGTTCTGTGCTGAACGCCCTCAGCCTCGAAAAAAAACCGTGTCAAGCCAGGCCATGGAAAATCCCAGGACCGCACGCGATGATCGCCTCGTAGATTTGCCTTACACTGGAGATTATCGGATCCATAGAGTAACAACTTCTTGAACCTGACACAATTCCAGATCTTCGAGTTGAGTAGACGGGCGGGTTCTCGTGGAAGGCTATGCTGGCAGGTGCGTCGATTGTGGCTGTGCTCCAGGCCTTCGTCACACCTGGAGAAAATATCTCAGCCTGCCACGTTACAGTAATGGTGGCACATTCCGCGCACACAGATTACGATTTATCAACGAGAAAAAACAATACCTGCGTTCTCTGACCCTGCGCTTCAGAGACTTTCGAAGCAAAAGTTCAACAATGCCTATCCAGAGTCTCTCGGACGTTTACATTGATGAGGGGCTTCTCAAGGCTCTGCTCACGAAACTCTTCGGCAGGGGCCAATATCGTCTCCAGGTGGGTACATGACAATCCGTAATCTTCAATAAATTTAGGATAACAACTATTTTAAGGTTTAAAGACTAAATTTTATGAAGTTCAAGGCAAATCAATGGACTCTGAAGATTCCACGACCGCTCACCAACGTGCGTTACTGTTTCTCCTTGCTCAGCTCGCTCTGTACTTGTGCTAAGAAATGTCCAGGCCGAGATTGAGAGTGTCGAGCAACCGGGACAGCATTGATGCTGCTTACACACTAGCGACGGAGAGTTTCCTTTTGTGATCCGGCGTTAGACGACGTTTTTTCCTTTCTAAAGGAGTTGGAGCCTGAAGGTCAACCAAGCACTACCTATCGAATTCACCGCCATATACAAATCGTCTCCGCGGAACGAGAAACCTGGTTGAATCAATCCCCTTCGCCACGCCTCGTTTATCGCATGCTAGGAGTATCTCTCCCTGCCCACGAGACCTGCACGGAATGGCTAAGCAATTTCTATTCACAACGGAGGCGATCGAGTCGATAGATAGAGAACAAACCCAAAACAGCCCCCGATGCAGTCAATGTTGGGGAGGAACTATATCAGGATCAAATTGCACTTCAAATTTGGATGATGGCTTTGCAACGGGGTTCCAACCAGACTTAGCCATCCGAGCAGTCAGCGTACAAGTTTATCCCGCGCATGATAAAGACATCACTAGTCCACTTGTGTGATTTTCTTGCCGTGACTTTCTTGCCGTGACTTATAGGCCATTTATCAATTAACAACATAGCGACAGATACTGCAGAATAACATGGGCAAACCGATCAGATTCTCCTTGTTCCCTAAAAGAATATTGGCATTTCTCTTCAAGCAGGACAGGTAGAGAAAGACTCCTCTCAAATGCTCACCAATGACTATGCCGTGATATAATACCTCTTCGAAGATAAGCAGTGAAGTATACATGCATATCAGGGAGCTACCTATGAGGAGCTCCTTAGAGCTGAAATAGTCACCCAGCGCATACTCAGCCCCAGTCTGAAATGGTTGTGCTCCCAGACTGCATAGGCCTGCTAAGGCAGTGCCGGAGATGCTCACGTCTGAAGAGTCAATCAAAATCACTGAAAGAAAAGATCTGTACATCAAAACTAGAGTTGAGCAGTGTTTCTGCGCCCATGATAATGACAGGTAAGGTTACAAAGAGAAAGTTGTTAGGTTCACCAAGTGATCACTCTCCCGCTTTCTATGGTCAAGAGATCACAGCTTCTAGACATCTCATCCGAGATGGCCCCTTACATACCTGGATGATCATCCCGCTGGTCTCCCTCGTCAATGTTGAATTGAAGGACGTCTACCGCCATCTGCCGTGCGATGTAGCATTTGAAGTCATCAATCGTGTATTGGATTTCTGCACTTACAGGTATTACCCTTGGGGACTCGCTCCACAGGGTTCCGTCGCTCAGCGTATCGTTGCTGAGAGTTTCACTGCTTGGAGTTCCAACTGGAGCAGAGTCCACTTTCAATGTGCTTGGTGTGGTATCAGATCCTGGCAGAGTCATTGTTCTCTGATGCTCTGGTGTTGTGGGGGGCTCTGGTGTGGTGGTAAACAGTTGACACAATTCGGATAGCTCGCCATGGCTGATTATTTGATGCAGATGACTCACCTTGAAGACCATTGCCGGGATAGCATGCGGTGGTAGGAAATTTTGAAATTCCGGAAGCATTTATGCCAGAAGAATGACGCTGTGAAGCACGATCTGGCTATTGGGCAATATCCGCTGGTTCAGACAAACCACCTCCTTGCACATTCGTCCATGAGCGTGATACTGGAGTCGCAGCCAGCCACCCTGAAGCACCAGTATGAATGTAAGCGTCGTCCTGGCTAGAGGTTACTCCTTGAGAGGGATCATATCCTGCCGCTGTTGGTACCGACCGCAGTCTTCCCAAACTTCGTGGATTAACAGGAGCTCTGAAAATGAGCAGCGAATTGACGCTCTGCAATATCGATGACTTCTTTGATATCATCATAGCTGTTGTTGTAAAGGTAGCTGCAGAAATCTTGGCGGTTGATCGTGTCCAGACCGCCGCTCCACGGACCGGGAGGACAAGGGAGTCGCTCGCGATTGGTGCAGGTGATTAGTGTATTCCATGGTGCATTGGGAAAGGTAGTGGCGTCGAACTCAGATTTTTGAGATGGACCCAGGCGACCAGCTCGCTGTCTCCAATCAGCCTCCTCAAGAATATTGCGTCGGCGCGAGGTTCCACTGCTGCTATCGTTCTTAATCATGGTTGCGTGGATCGAGGTTTGATATCGAAAGATGATGATCTAAATTTGTGAAGATGCTAACCCACGACAACAATGCTAGTTAGAGGCAATTTATACACGTTGAATTGTACTGTTTGAAACCAAGGGACAAGGTCACAAAGCAGATTCGTGACTGTTTTGATCATTTGATAAGCGAGAAATAAACAACAAAGCATTATTTTCGATCTCCAATTCCGAGAACCGATGCCTTGATCCCGAGCACAAAGACAAGAATTTGCTAACAAAGACACAACGTTTCAATCCCCTTGATCGGCTCATCATGTACAGTATTGAGGGACTTGTAGAAACACGATACTCGGTAAGATCTTCTTTGGGAACTTGAGAAGCGCACGTGGCTCCGACCATCCTTGAACGCAAGCCGCTTACAAGCTCAATTTACAATTTCCGTCAGAGGATGATTTGCGTTTAAACTTAAGATTTTCCTACAACTGATGCAAAGCCTTGGCGCAGTGCTTGTAATTTTGTCCACGGAGCTTGGCTTCTCCTTTTCAACAACAGCGCAGACACGGAGAAAAAGCTATTCAGACAAATTTTATTGATAGGTACTCTTGTGAAATTCTGAACGCACTATGCATCCGGGAAAACGAGACAGCGAGTGCAGACTAAGCATGGCTGAGTCGCCAGCAGTCATCTGTCATGTAATGGCAAGCTTGTACGACTGAAAGGAGCAGTTTGGACAGAAAGACATCAAAGTGACACAGGTAAACTGAAACAAAAAGTTCAGCTTGACCATGAATTCGCATCGCTGTGCCGTGCCAGATTACCTCTGGAAACGGCTCGCCTAAAACTGTTGATGCGACAGGCCTCGCCATGGAGCCCGATATGGTCGAATTGCTCTCGACTGCAAACTCTTGCCAGATTTTTATTTCATCGTGCTTTAATTTAACGAGATAGTGAGCTCGTCATGCCGAGCTTCAAAAATTGTCCATAGCTCGCAGGGCGTATTCCAGGGGCAACACGTTTCCATCCTCGGCTCATGCCCGAAATGTGGAGGAAAGTACCGAGATCGTCAACACCAGCGAGACGAACAGAGACCATCTCGGCAGGCCCGCACCGCTAAATGAACAACGTCATTGAGTAAAGCTGTAAACGAGGAATTAAGAAACAGCTGTTAGTACCTCAACTGTGCTTTATTCCTCATCTAAAGCCTGTGAACCATACGTCTTTCTGCGTTCCTTCGAGATGTTGTCAATCAAACTCTTCGCCCTTCTCGTGGCGAGCACTCTTGCTGCCGCATCCCCGATCGTAACCCGCGATGCAGGTACCGATCTCCTCATAACCGATTTGTTGCGTCTCGACCGTGCCATCAGAACCATCACATACGCTGCAGGCAATTACACTGGTGGCGCAGAGGGATACAGGGCAATCCGTGAATCTTTCTCGGAGACGAACCGAACAAATCGCATCGCATACTACGATGCTATGACCATCAAGCCCCGTAGGTCCTTCTCTCATTTTCCACATGATGCCATTTCTGACAGCAATAGAAAATGTACAAGAATCCAACGTAATCATCGCCGTCGTTTCGGATCCCATCACACCGGATATCAAAGACGCCGTGAACGCCCTCATCGCAAAGAAATCGTTGATCGACGCTGCTGGTTTCTCGAAAGAGACAGCTGATGGACTCAACTTGATCTCGTATGACCATGATACTTTGAGTCTGGTTGCGGTGGCACCGAAGTTGTCTCCGGTCACCATCCCAGCCGCGGCAGTCCCTGTCTTGGCTATTGACTTGACTGTATGTGAATGTCTCTTTGCTCGCCTTTCGAGCTTCTCAAGATCTCTTTCATGACATCTTGAAACTTGTTAACGATACACTTCTAATATTTATGCAGTGGAGACAGGGCGTGCTGGCTTTTGGAGGAGTTCCATTGGCGCCACTTACTATGGGAGGTTTGTCAGGCGAAAATGGAAGGATTTCAGTAGGAAAGCGGGGGGAAAAGAGCGATGAACTTAATTACCAGGAAAATACTGTATAAATGGTGACTTGGTAATTTTTGAATTTGTTGTCAGCATACATTCTAAGCCGGCTCGCTATCGGCATAGACGGAGAAATTCTCGGAGGCGTCTAGGGGAGTCCTGGGTATCCATAGTACTGTAACATCATAGGAAAAGGCAAGAAAAATTTGGAGAAATTGCAAATTTTGACCTATAAAGATTCTTGAAATGAAACTCGTTCAGGCTTGATATGGCTCAACTCACCAGTCACGATATACCCCCCCCCCCCCCAAAAAATGTACATACACTACCTGCAAATTCGTATGCGGTGAAGCCGGACTCGACCAACGTTGAGCTGAAAATAATTTCGTGCCAAAGCACCAGTAAATCAAAGCGGGAGTGGACAGGGGCTCATAAGTAAGTAATGTTCTTGCTTCGCGCGTGTAGCGATACCATTTTGTGCCATCCCGGGGATGTCGGGCATGTTGACCAAGATTGCCGAATGTCTACAATGAGGGGTCAATCCCTAGTCACTTCAATTACAAGCTAGATTATCAGCCTATTCTGTTCCAAGAACATCAATCCGGGGCTGGCGGGGAAATCACGAAGTCGGTCCCTGCAATTGTCCAATTGGAGCGGCTCGGCTCGCAGATCGAGTCAAAGATGGGGAAAAGATCGAAAATGGGGGGATAACATGAGCTCGAGCTGCATGGAAATCTTCGGCACATCGTCGGCAACCCATCTGCAAGTCTGGCAGTCTTGGAATACTTGGATTGAGCACTATACATATATTCCACTAATCGGGGAACTTGTAGGTGGAAATGGTCGGGGAAACCAGATTGCTAGATGAACTAGTCTGAATGTCCGGTCATGAGGTGAGCGAGAGGGGAAACTCCACTGCTTGGAAGAACGTTACATTGAGATGGGATATATATATATATCAGGGTAATTGGCTATACATGTGTCTCTTCCTAATTTCACGATATTCAACTCAAAGTCAATTACAGTCATGTTTTTACGCTCTGTTGTGGCGGCGGCTGTTAGCCTCGCTAGCCTGACTACAGCTTCAAACAAAACAACAAAGTTGTCAGCTGGTAAATTCTATTTCCACTCAAATTTTTTTTTTGGAATCACAGGACTAATGCCGTTGCAGAAACGCAAAGTTTGTTTGACTTCTCAATGTCCATCAATGATGCAAGATTCGATGAGACTTACAAGATGATTTGGTCTGATGACAACGGCCCATGGTCTGTCCGCTTCACTGCATGGTACACCGCAGGATTATTGTATCGAAACCAGGGCAATGATGTGGAAAATGCGAAGGGAGCTTTGAGAGCAATGTGAGCCTGATGAGTATAGCACACAGTAAGAAAAGACCACTCATGAACAGACAGTCTGGCCACTCAAATGACCGAGAACTTCACATCGCCATGGTATGGCGACTTCAAACTTTCACCTGATGGTAAGTGCAGCATAGGACCTCCTCCTTGAAGAAATACTAAAAGACCGCAGAGCCCATCCCACAAGCAACCCTCTACGAACCACAAATCTACGTGCGTGCTTCCTCCTCTCCCTTCCGTTTCAAGCCACAAAAACTAAACCACTAAACCCCCCAAACAGGGCACCTACGACCCCAACTGGCGCGAATTCATCGGCACCCAACTCGTCCAAGTCGTCGAAGAATTCCCCCACCTCCTCGGTCCAGAACTCATCTCCTCCATCGAAACGGCCATGACCCACGCCGCCGTCGGAGCAATGCGCCGCAACGGCACCGCGCCCGATAACCTCGTCCTCGCCTATTCCAACCCAGGCTACATGCGAGCCCTCAACGTAGCCTGGATCGGGTCTCGTCTACAAAACCAAACATTCATCAATTTCGGCAACTCTCAAGCTACTGCGCTGTATCAACTATTCACCAAGAACGGCGCTGACACGATGGGCGAGTACAACGCTCCGAACTACTACGGTATGGATTTCTGGGCTCTAGGCGCTATGGCGAAATATGGACCTGAGAGCTCGAGGGTCAGAGAACATGCTCCTGAGATCATGGCGAAGATGTGGGAGGATATCGCGGATCATTATAATCCGTACTTGGGGAATATGGTAGGGCCGTATGATAGGGCGTATACAAGGGATATGACGGTTCATGATGCCATTTTGTCGTTGTATTTCTGGGGGATCTTTGGGTATGGGAGGTTGAGCGTGCCGCCGAAGGGCGAGCTGGATCTGAGATATGATGGGACGCAGGGAGCGGCGATTGCGTTGATTATGGATGAGGTGGATGGCGCTATGTCTGATGAGGTGAGGGGGAAGCTGTTGGGAAGTTTTGAAAGTGGAGAGCAGAAGGAGAGGTCGTTAAAGAGGACGGTATATTATGATTTGGAGACGGAGGATAACAGGACGACGACGGCGTGGCTGAGTAAGCAGTTGATGATTGGAGGCCAGCAGCTTGCTGAGACCGTGGATCGTGGCAAGCAGTTCGTGCCTGCGATTGCGCACTGGGCGGCTGATCCGGAGCATAAACCTTTCCCGTTGAATGGGTACTTCAGCTTGTACCCAACGGCTACGACTATTACTGCGATTGCTGAGAAGCAGAAATTGACCATCAGCTACCCTAACACGACACAGCCCGGAACAGACTCGTTCCAGTTTATGCTTTCGGGTATCCCGCCGCCTTGGAGCTTGGCTGGGAATATGGTCGATGGATTCACGAACGTGCCATGTTTGGACGTCAATGTCACTGCACTAGGACTTGAGGAACTACCTACCGTGTATGGGTCGTCGATTTACGGGTCATATTACTACAACATTACGTATGTGGTTCCGTCGAACTTTACTGGCACGCCAGTAGTTGCGTTCGATTTGGCGTACACTTGCTGAGCTGGCTGGAAAATGGGAATTAGAGTAAGAGCATAATCTATAAACAGATTCATCAAGCTCTCCCGATTTTTGGAAATGTTGTTTGACATTGGGGGTTTCTTAATCAGTGCGAGAAGAATGCGGTAAGATTGAGTCGGGTCCTCTGTTTACTCGCCTGACCTTAACCGAGCCCCTGAAACTCCAGTTCTTGAAAGAACCCGCTCATAATTTGGCCAGCGGTCACATCACTAACTCTCTGGATACACATCCATATATGCATGTTCAGTCAACCCTTAAAAATCGATTGGCATCCACACATCCCTGTAGAGTCCTGCCAGTTTTGGGTTCAGTACTCAACGGTGTTGAAAGCAGGGCTTCCTTCTCACGTGCCAAACGCATTGTAATGCAGACGATGATAACCAATCTTGACCTGAATACGAACAAGAGCTTTTAGACCCGACCATACCGTTCTATCGAAAGAATCGACCCCGAAGGCAGGATCTTTACAAGATCAGATTTCCGAACGGCCGCGTTGCAACAGCCTTCCTGTAGTCAACTAATGTACCAATTGCCACTCCGTCTGCAAGTATCATGATTAGATTAATTGTGTTGATTTCGGCGCTTTGGGGATTTGGCCGGGGATCTGCTTCTGCGCCGCTGTTCCCGGGGCATGATGACGTTGTGGTGCCTTGGTGAGCGTTGTCTAAAATGCTGGTATGGCCGCTGGACGCTCTGAGGATGTGGAGATTCTCGCTCTATCATCAAAAGCTGTCCCATATAGTGAGAAGCCATTGGCTGCTGAGAAATGCTTGGCTGCAAAACTGGCTGCTGTCCCATATAATGATTACCTATTGTTTGCGGTCCCACGTGTTGCTGTATGTTTGGCTGTTGGCCCATTTGTTGATGTACCATGAAAGGTTGTCCCATATAATGATCACTCATCATCTGCTGACCCATTTGTTGCTGAACTAGTTGTTGCTGCATTGGGTGATGACTCGGCGGCCTTTGAGACTGATAGTAATCACTCAAGTCTTGAAGATTCCGCTGGAAGTTTGCTAGAAGCCCCGAGTCTCTATCAACACCAGGTGAGTTCGTATGTCCCGTTGTCGTTGGGTTTTGAAACGTGGTAGATCTGCCATCTGCAGTATCTACAAGCAGTCCCGTACTTGGTACTCTAGAATTGCCCGTCAAAGATTCCCTTGATTGAGATTGTGTCATATCTAGGCCTCTGAATCCCCTAGAATTACCTGTCGACAGCTGCTCTACATACTGTGTTTGCGTTAGAAAGGCGGCTGGTATCATTGTCTTCGGGCTTAATAAGTCACTTTGTGCTTCAGTACGCGCTTCGGTTGGTCGATCTAATCGCACGGAGACAGCGGCTTCATCAACCTGCGAATCATCTTTCTCGCTTGACGACTCAGAATCATATTCTTCATCGTGTCCCAGATTATCTTCCTGACTGGACGACTCAGAATCGTAGTCCCCACCGGATGGCGAACCTTGTTTCTGACCTTTCGAGTCAAAATCACCTTCGTCGAGCGTGAAATATCTCATTCCATCTGACGACAGAGAAGTGGTATATATGTCGATCAGCGAATCCTCAATCTGATCCAGATCCCACTCAACCTCTGTTGCATGTCTTAGCCTCCATTGCCGGAAGTTATGGATCACTTTTCGGGTAATGGAGGTTCGTCAATAAATCTTGTACTTCCGCAAGTCCTGATCAGGGTGTTATGGTTCAGGTGGATGCAATCGCGTCCAATAAGCATGATTCGGCTGCGTTCGTGTCGCGGGAGGTTCCCTAGGTAATGATCCAGGTCGAGGTTTATCTCTGGAATTTTGTCGAGGAAAGGCGTCAACAAGCCCATATGTGGTTTATGCTCGCCAATCTACGGGCAGAAGACCTGATCAGCATTTATTGCAATATATTCTGATAGCGTTGAAGTCATGCTGCTTACCTCGTAGATGTGCTTGAAACTTAGGATCTTGTGGCAAAACTGATCCCGGAACTTCCTCCATATTCTTCGGGCCCTTGCTTCTTCGACTGGGTTCGTAGAGCAGAGGAATGCAAGAAGCTTGATGTAGGATTGTCTGGGTCTCCTGCTGCGAATCTCCTGATACCTTTCTTCTGTGCCTTGTATTGTTGTCATTATGGATATTTGTGACGATAGTCAACGATGGGTTTGCTGTGGAGAGAATGTGAAGTGCAAAACTTGGAGGTAAACATTGAGGGTAATGCGCATGACATGAATCTTCCTGACGCAACTTCCCCGAATTTGGAAGTCGCCATCGAGGACATATGAACAACCTCCTTCTCTATCACTGAGGAGCAAATATCTCGCATGGCATGAAAAGCATTAGAAAAAGGAATCTTGAGAGACAGCTACTGTTGCGGGGACGTGCCCAAACCCGCAATCAATCATCGTGGTAATAACTCTGAGACGACAGAAGCATACGTCGCCCCAGCAGCATTTTGAGCTGCCCTCGCCACATCACGCTTCTTGATATCTACGTCCATCTGGCTTTGAGAAAACCCAGGTCCAAGAAAATATGACGTTTGGACCGAAGCTTGCACAATAAAGACTCCATCCTGGCTCATCCTGGCCCCTTGGTTGAGTGGTTTTTCTTGCCCGCCATTCGGGTTTGGTAATCCATCTAGAATAAGCGAAGACTGAGGGCGTCTATTGTAAACAAAGGAAACAGTCGACTCAAATCGCCGTTCCGATACAGGGACTATGGAGAAAAGGTAGATATGTCTCAGCAAATATGAGGTTTTGTTTTTCTAGGTAAGAAATGCGATTGTTGTTTGATGGAAAATAATGAGCTGGGCTGGGCAACGCTTTTGGTTAATTGGTAACTTGGACACGATCTATCCAGGTATGGTTGTACTGAGAGGAAGCGCGGGGTTGACTGAACAATAAGTCGACAGTAAATGTAATTGAGGACCTCTCGAGAAGATGTGTTGTGCAATGTATTGTAGAATTTACTTGGAATCTATACAGTATCATGAGGTAGAACTTTAGAATTCTGAACAAGCATTTCCTGATCAATGACTTTGATACATTATTTGTTCTCCAATCAATCTTGGCGTGAACAGGGACAGCATACAACTCAACCTTGTCTTTGTCACGGGAAGCTAGTGACGGGTGGGGAGAAAGATTTGGTTACTCTGATTTGCTGTGCCTCAGCCCTAGCCTTGGCAACAATTCATCATTGGCCGGGTTAAACTGTAAAACGGAGTTCTTGCTCAGCCTGGTAGGAGAGGCTGTGCCTCACAACCTGGGATGAAACCAAAAGGATTCGCCTATTGGTGGTATTCGACATGGATTTTTACGCAAAATATGTCCTTGGTATAAATCTGCTCGCTTCCTGTATGCGCTTTCGTACGTATGGGCCAATGGATTGATACATGCCAAGTACCAAGCTCGATATGCAAGCACAGAAGAGGATGTGATCCTCAAAGTACAACCAGGCACCCAGCGTTACCCGAAATGACCCCCCGTGAGCCTGTTGAACTGCAGTCGCTCGTCGTCTGCTCTGCCAGCTTTCTAATGGTTCACTAGGTTTTTCGCCGGCTCCTTTAATTGAAGCTGCTGGAATATGCTGAATGCGACAAGTCGATGATAGCCCGATAGCCCAATATGTCGAAATCAGACTCCTTCGATAATTATTTCTTTACTTCCAACCTGACCGATTATGTCTGTCCCGGGTTTGGATCCGCCAAATGCCCACCTCCGCAAGCGTGCGCTCGCGATTCCAGGACGGGCTCGACCTACTGTTGCGATACAAAGAATCCGAACTCACCTAATCAGGGACGGGTGTGTTGGAGCATTGGGAGGGATTGCAAGAGTGATGGAAGTACGAAGGAGTGTGGTGATGGGAATAGTGTCTTCTGCTGTCTGAATAACACGTTTGTCTTCCGTCTCCTACGCTCGTAACATCGGCCAAAAAACCAGCCAGTGTATAAGTATAGCATCTAATGTTGAGCGTTGGTAGTGAGGTCTGCACTCGGAATAAAGGACAGACGAATAATTGTTGGAATACGGCCCACGATACGCTGGCGGACATCAGTCGGTCGGTATTGAACGACACATACCTATCACTGAGCTCCTCGAGACCATCGTTGAGTTCCTGGACCTTCAGTCCAGCTTCGTTGCTAGCTGCGACTCAGATATCTTCGAGTTCGACGACTTCAAGCACCCCATCTTCAAGTTCAACTACCCCACCAGCCGTTAGCGCAACAGTGACCGATTCACCAACACCTACCCCATCTTCAGACTCAGGCTCTTCGGGAATATCAGGTGGTGCGATTGGAGGGATCGTCGTTGGCGTTGTAGCTGTTCTTGCGTTGGTAGCAGGTTTTGGCTTTTACTACTCGAGGAGGCGGAACAGACAGAAGAGGGTCGAGATGCCGGCAGAACCTGCACCACCTGTGTATAAAGATGATGGGGCAGTCAAAGTGGAGCTGTCTTCGCAGCCGCGTCCACAAGAGCTCAGTGCGGACCCGCAGGTGG
This sequence comes from Cadophora malorum, assembly GCA_017365405.1. Classification (NCBI taxonomy): domain Eukaryota; kingdom Fungi; phylum Ascomycota; class Leotiomycetes; order Helotiales; family Ploettnerulaceae; genus Cadophora; species Cadophora malorum. The sequence goes on along the minus strand of JAFJYH010000347.1, from coordinate 6,763 downwards.
CAGAGTTGGAGGCTGGTAGATGAGGTATGAGTGAGGGATTGCGGGTGGGGGCAGCAGTGGTCGTTGAATCCCGGACCGCATGTCAGGAATGAGATATCGATTTCTCAGCTTTGGCGGCATTGGGAGTTGTTGGAGTACCATCGGAATATTTCATGAAAGGAGGAACGATGAAGAAGAAGTTACGATTCAATCCGGCACACAATGCTAGAGGTAAGAATTGGGGCTGAGGCGGATACTGTATTGAGAAGTAGTGGTCTGAGCGTGGCTACAAGACTCTGACAGATAGTGACTTCTCTAGTACGAAATCTTAAACAGGTTGCAAACGAAAATAAGCATCAAGAAGAACTAGAGGCAGATAAAGACAAGAAAGACCCTCTTCTATCGATTCGCTCATGCTCTCACCGCCGTACGGCAGAAGTGCACGTACAAGCGACCCTGTGCTGAATATTTCACTCAACTGTCAACGCCACCACATCCTTCCAGCCTCACTCCTCACTCGCTCTTCCAGCACGGCACTTGCACATCTGCCGCAGATGCCAACTGTCACTCACTTGGCATCAGGATCCCAAACATCCTGTCTCTTTTGCCTCGCGACTTCGTTGGCAAAAGAGATCAGCTGGGGTAAGACACCTCCTGTCTCTGCTTCTGGCTTTGGTCTGCCATCTCAGCCGCCTCCGACCAGACCAGCCAGAATCGTGACCTGGTGACGGGCTTGCAGCAAGCAAGGAACAAAGTAGACTTTGGATGGCCTGTGTAAGGTGGATATCAGAGCCCTATGATGACACTCGCCACCCAGAACCCAAAGCTCAGAACACGAGGAGAGTTGTTGATCCTGCGTTTCAAAATATGTAGACTTCGTATCCAAATTCTCTGTCGATAAGGTAGGAAGAAAACTTCCAGCCTTTCAGAGCAAGGGACGTCAGACAATTTGTTACGTGCTCGACTTGTACCATTTGTATGGTTCGATACCACGACTGCGCCTCTTTCTCGTTTCCAAAGATTCTCGATTCGTAGATAAGAATATGCAAAGCTGATCCTCGATCTCTGCATCACATGGAGAACTCACCACGTCCCCTATGGTTCGCCTCCATGTAAGTATTCCATGGGGTGGTATTTTACATCGGGAAGCGGCTTTCAGTGTGGGTGTGGCTCAATCTAAGAGGCTCGAGAAGATACCTACCGTAGCCAACGGAGGTGTTGAGGAGGCGGCGATTTTCGGGGAGAAGATGGCATTTCATGATTGGTGAAAATGCATAAATCTATTTTGGGAATAAGAGGGGACTGCATAAGTTCTTGCTGCCCCGCCTCACCTGTGCACGCTAAGTGCTGATCGGGACCGCACAGAGTTTGGCTTGCAATCCCGAAGGTTTGCATGCAGAATGAATGCAGTGAGGGTCTGGTCTGGATGTTTGTGGTGCTTTTTCCGTTTGCGTATTTTCGTGAAGGAGCTTTGGTTGACTTTTGCTTGGGGTGGACTATGTGTTTTGTTTCGTCTGAGGAGCTCTGGCATGGATGAACTGACAGCTTGGAACGGAGAGCTTCGAAGTCAGTGCAGAATCAAGCCCAGAATGACGTCGATATCGTGTTCTCAATCGATAAGCTTTTCTCGGCTGATGGAGAGGCGAGCAGGGATGTGGCGGTGGTTCGTGCTGGGTTGAGCTTCTTGGAGTCGGGAAATCGGAACGGTTGCGTGGTCTTGGCTTTGGGAAAGTTGCGAAGTGGGGAGGAGAGGGAGGAATAGTTTTCGTGTTGACGAAAGTATGAGGCTATTACGAATTGACTTCGTTGAGGTGTGGTGATGAATAAGTTCGAGCATGTGAGACAGGACAGCACGAATGCGTGTTCGCTGCTGCGTGTGTAAGCTTTGATGCTGAGGTGGGGTGAGAGGACAGGGATTTAATCAGGTGGCTGGGAGACATGTTCAACCTCTGGAACCACTGGGTAGGAAAAGTCAAAACACCACTGCAAAAATGAATTGATAGGCAAGACTGCACTCAATTGAATGTACATATGTTCTCATGAACAGATAAGCTCGGGACATCGGCTGTAGATGTTTGATTAATTGGAAAACATGTGGTCGATCAGTAGAAAATACACCACTTTCAAATGCCATCCAAGATCCTCGAAGACTTGGCTGCATATCGATGACTTGCGATGCACATCCGGAACCAGGGTCCATCCACAAAAAAACGCAAGAAACCCAGAAGTAAGCGAAGCAAAATCGACTTGGGGAAGAGCGAGAGCCATACCATAGAATAATAGCGTATCTTGTGCGGCGACAGCGTCCCGACTAGTATCGGGGTTTCTGGGATCTCCTCATCCAATTGTATAGTTTCATACGTACGATGAGCAGAGACGGGAGAATACTAGAAAGTCATAAGTTCCACTTGGACGTGTTTATCTTGCGTGAAGTGTTTCCAACTTTCTCGTATTCTTTTCTCCTTCTCCTTCTTCTCCTCTCATCGTCACAGTCGTTTCGTTTCCATATAAAACACCCACAAACGCTCAGTCACTGTTTCTACCAGAGACATCCCACCACTCGATTGGCTCTGACCACCACCTTCGTTTCTCAATATAAAGTGCGATACCGGTATCAAGGTCGAACTTGAATCAGCACCCCACTCAACCCATTCGCTTGCCGGGTAGTCTGTCAGTGTCAGCCGGAAAAGGACAATACGAAGGGAGAGTGAAAGACCAAAAAGGGCGACATCAGATCACACCGCTATTACTTATTCGTCATTTCTGGACACATTTGAGGGAAGGGAAATATACTTGGCTATCTGGTATGTGCAGGGTTTTGTTTACTATTGGTGTTCTCGTCGTCATACGATCCTCACCTCTTTCCTCCTCTCCTCTCCTCTCCTCTTCTTTTCACGTTCTCAGACCGCAGTGTGAGCAGTGAGTTGGCTGGTTGGGTGTGGCTGCAGGGATCTGTCTGCGGGAGATCCCTGTCGCAGCCCGTATCCTGACTGGGGTGCTTGCTGCTTGGTGGGTTCGGTTCTTGCCTCCCTCACGACGTTTCTTGGTCGGAGTCTTGGGCTCGCCTACCTTTTCCTTTCCAGCCCGCCAGCCTCGCCGCCTCTCCACTTCACTACTCCAGCTAGGCAAGAGCAAAGGCAAGGGCAAACAAAGCCATTATTCTCTGGCCTCTCTCTGCCTTGGAGAGCTATTTCCTCGTGCAGAGCAGAGCAGAGCAGAGCTTCTCTTCTCCTCTTCTTTGCATCTGCACATCCACCCACCACCCATTACAACTCTCCCCAACCCAACCCAACCCAACCAGTCCAATTGACTGGCCTTGCCCGGTCTGCTGTTGCCATTGTCTCTCTCTCGCTCGGGACAATTAGCTCGGATTGGTCGTCATCAATTGTTATCCCATCGGGTTGTCCGTCACCGTCAGACCATCCACCTCATTCGTTCATTGCCTTTCAGCTGTAACAGCTTTGCATACACCGACCCTCTCTGCCACTCACTCACGATAATCCGGTGTCCAAGATCTTGGCTACAATGGATCCAGCTAATGCTTCGAGACAAGACCCAGAGAAGGCTGCATATACTCTCTCCTTCCCCTCCGCTGAGGCTCAAACTCCCAAGCCAAAATCCTCTAAGATGTTACGATTTCGCCAGGCAACCTTCATGCTACTCGCGGTGGCTATTATTGCCTTCACCGTAGCATCTGCCACTGGAAGGTCTGATAATCGAATTGCTCGGATTTCGATATCATCTGCGGACAGACAGCGCTTCCAGGAGCTCCTGGATTCAGTCGACCCTTCGGCTCTTCACAATGTTCTGCATGCAGCAGAGGACAAGTATCGACATGGTATCTTCAAGGAGGATCGGACCGCGATGGAGGTAGTTCATGAGGAGAATGCAGAGGTTGCTACAAGTTTGGTTGAGCTGGCGAAGAGACAGGCTGGAAACAACACAACTACAACTGTGGAGACGACCTCAAATAGTGTTGTGGATCCTACTACCACGGCTCCAGGTACCACAAGCGAAACCCCAACTGTTGATCCTACAACCTCAGAGACAACTCAGGCTCCTACTCCGACTACTACGCCAACAATTGCTCCAACTGTTGAACCAACCCCCTCTACATCTGACACTCCGACGACACCCCCTACAGTCCAACCTACGACCCAGCCCACGACGCAACAACCTACGACCCCGACCACACAACAGCCAACTACGCAGGCTCCGACAACAGTGGCTCCTACGCCGTCAACATCGGCAGGACAGTCAACAAATGGTACGTTTCATGGTGGCCCCGCTGCTTATCCCTTTGCCCCTCCGCTCTCTACTCCTTCGTATGCGAGCCACGTACAGAACAGCAGTTCCGTGCCTCCGGCGACTTCACCTTCCTTTGCGCCCTATGTCCTATACCAAAACGTGAGCAACTCGAGTACTAGTACGGCATCTCCGAGTTTCCCCTACGTGCCTCCGGTCCTGACGCCGATTCCAACATCGACGATTCAGAACAAGACCACGGTTCCTACACTCTCCTTTTCGGCGTATTCTCCGCTAGTCACTCCTTCTTATCCTTCAGTTCAGAATACCTCAGTTGTCTTTGAAACCTCTATTTCTTACAATTCTTCTTCCTTGCCGATTCCTATCACTTCTTTGGCTCCTTATATTACGGTTCAAAGCGAGACGATTGTCTCCAGTTCTACTCGCGACGTTGCGGTTCCTACTATTTCTCTGGTCTCGGTCTCCTACGGCGCGATCCAGAATCATAGCCTGGTGTCCAATTCGTCTGCGATTCCGGTTCCTTACGGTCCGGTTCAGAACGATTCTTCCATGCCATCCGATACCGTTTCTCCTAATTGCACGTCGTCGAGTTCTTCAAGTTCTACAATTGCTATGTCATCTCCTTCAGGTTAATTTTTTAACAATTCTATTTCAGGCGCGTCTCCTACTCCCTCCTCTACCGCGGGCTCTCCTACTCCTTCGTCGAATCCTCCCTCTACTTCATTTTCGTCAACAAGCGGAGGTGCTACTTCTTCTGCTGTTATCACTCAATCATCAGTATCAACGAGAAGACAGTCCTCTAACGTGCCAACAGTCAGATCATCATCTACTCTAGCTACGGAAGCCAGCACAGACGACAGTCCAACAACCACTTCCGCACGTTCAGTTACTCAACAAACCATCTTTACAACTACCTTGGCCAACGGTGCAGTCGAAACTGTCACCTCGATTACTGTCGTGGCAGGACAGGCTGATCAGACAGATGGATCGCCGGCCAGAACCAGCACTGCTAAAGGCAGCTTGCAGACGAACGGGGCCTCATTCAAGACTGTGGGAATGGGTGGGCTTCTAGGAGCGTTGGGAATGGCGGTTGCTGGCACTTTATAATCAACGAACAGTCAGCAAGAGGCTGTAAACATGGAAAGGGGTGGTTGCATATTTGATTTTACAAGCATTGATTGGTGCATTTGCATAGCGTGGCGTACTCGGGAAACGGAAAATACCAACTAACGACTCTCCTTAATTACCACAAAAGACGAGTTTACGGCCTGCGTTTGGGAAGAGTCTGTCAGTACATGGCGCGGACGAAATTCCTAGGCTCGGGTTCGATTAGACTGGATGATAATGGCTTTTCAAGCTGGGACGACGCTTGGATATTCCACGTGGAGTTGCATGTCCTATGCTTGTATTGGCGGGTGGCGGTGGTAATACGGAATGTATGATACTGTCCTTAAAGGGACTGAGAGTCTGACGACTTGGTACACATGGTCCTCCCAAACATAATGGAGGGATGGATTGATTAGAGAAATGAACATCCATCAGTACACAGCAATCTCGATTCTTCTTGTCCAGTGAGCCCATGCGACGTTTGAGAGTTTTCGTTGGTTGGGCGTATAAACCCACTGAGAGCTCAGATTTGAACTTCGGGTTCATCTTGCCTCTGTCTCTAATTAGATGTCAAGTCTGATCGGGATATTCATGAGATGGAAGGACGGATAATGTGCGTGTAGTCCGGGTGCACATACAGGCGAACTTTGAGCTTACTACTACATAAAATAAGACAGAACCATCCAGATATTTCCCGGACAAAATAGTTGACATCGAGAGTTCCGACCTAGGACGTTTAGAGGTTTCATTCGCTTCCGAATAGGGGCAAGCCAACCAAGGAAGTGAGCCGTCCACATCAAGCTCAAGTACCGACACGCAACGCAACACCACAAACTTCTCACTGACGCTCGAGACCGAAATCCGTGTCCGACATCTCCACAAACTCCCACCTGTGTTTTCGAATTTACTATAAGATAAATCCCTACCCCCTTCGGCCTTTCGCTCCTATACCTCTCCGACGCCTCGAAGTCCCCCTCTGTTCCGTCCACATCACCCCGCATCCCCGCGAACGAAACCTCGCTCATACCGTCCACTTCGATACATCTCGTCCACCACCGAACACCCCGCGATAGAACAATGTGGACAATTTCTCAAGCGTCACTTATTAGAGGCTGGCGGGAGATCTCGTGTTGGTATATAAACGTGCTGGACCCCTTTTCAAGTGAAGAAATGAGATGAGAAACTGACTTGTAAATTTGTTATGTTGATTGATCACGAGAGAGATTGTCCCTCTACGTACGCATTAACTTACTTATTCCGATCTCTTCAAATTTGGGATTCTCTACCTCTTAGCTCTAGCTTGAGATACTTGATTGTATATTCCTGTTCGATTAACCAGATACAATATACCCCCAAACCTTCTCGAAAATGGATCGTCTCAACCAACCCCCCTCCACCACAACCCCCTACC
>JAFJYH010000346.1:0-45132 GCA_017365405.1 Cadophora malorum | reverse complement strand
GGGTGAGGGGGATGTAGTCGGCAATGTGCATTGGGGGAGAACAAACCAAGTTGTGCCCATACCATCTCTGTCATGGCGCCGATGAATTGTGGTGTCGCAGTCGTGTTTAGTAAAGCAGCTTCTTCATCGACCATCTTGCCGATGCTGAACCAGAGGGAGGCTTTGAGTTTCTGTGATATGGGTTATTAGTTATTGACCTCATTCGGGATGTGGAGGGAGTTGCGAATATCGATGCGAGTGACAACGCGATTGAGCGAGAAACAAAGGAACCCACCTCACGCATAGGATCTTCATCTTCCTGCTGTGACATCTTGCTCCTCACACTTCTCCGTCCGGACTTCAAATGGGCTTGATGAAGGCGAGGAACGATGTTGATTGAACACTCCGGACAAGTACAAGTGAGGGGAACGCGTCAAAACTCGGGAGACGCGATCCTCGGCCACGGGCGCACAAGGCCCGACATTTCTCCGTTCCGACCCGTTGAATGCCGGCGCGAATTATCTCGCTGGAGGAAGATTATTGCATGGGAACGTACAGTCAGGAAAAAGTAATCGCGCAGTAGATCCGGACTTTCCTCCTTTTCTTGAGAATTGGTATTTGAGTGCGCGCATTATCACGCGATTCGAACTTGTACGTCTGCTTGCGATTGAGAGGCGTCTGGACAACAACTTGACAGAGGCGGAGACTGGGAATTTGAGGATCTTCTTCTGCAACGGCACTTCGAAGACGACGACAACCTCACGATCTGCGACTTTCTCCGGGATATACTGCGATCAGATTGACACAAGAACAATCAGCGACTACCTCCTCTATCCTCACAACCTCTTCACAACCGTCCAACCCCTCTCCCAACCATCAACACCCTCCTCCCGCAATCCCCAAGCCCCAAACCCCCAAAATGGACGCCCTCCTTACCAACACCCTCGACTTCCTCCAATGGCTTACCTCCCTCCCCAAGCAAGGCTACACCAACCTAACCCGCAACGCCGTCCACATGTGGGACGACATGTCGACCATCAACTACATCCGCATGATCGCCATCGTCGGCGGCTACCTCTTCCTCCGGCCCTACCTCCAGAAATGGGGTGAGAGACAACAGGCGAAACAGCATGAGAAGATGTTGAGTCAGAAGGAGGAGAGTAAGAAGAAGGGAGGGAAGAAGGCGAAGATTAGTCCGAATGCACTTAGAGCTGGTGGTGGTGGCAAGAGTGTGAGTTTTGCGGATGAGGGAGGGGAGAGTGCGAGTGAGAGTGGACAGGAAGGAGGAAAGGAGGAGTGGGGTAAGAAGGAGAAGAAGAGGCAGAGGAAGGTGGTGGAGAAGAAGATTGCGGAGGCGGAGGAGGGGAGTGATGAGATAGATATCATGGAACACCTTGTTGATTATGAGGAGGGGAAGGATGGGTGGTAGATTGGACTTTTGGGAGAGGGAAGGGTGTATGATATGATGGGGTAATAGAATGGATGGTTTGCATGGTTCGGAATGGATGCATTGCTGGCGTTGGGATGTTGTAATAGAGGAGCTGACAGGAGGATAAACTGTTCGATGGCTGGAGTTGTATGCTAGGATGGCAAGAACAATGTATGCTTTACGCATTTCTCTTTCGCCGAAGGACTGGGGATGGTAAGTCTAATGTCTCTGACTGTTTGCTTACCAAATGGATGCTTGGATACTCACAAGTGAGTTTGGCGCAAGAGCATAGAAAGGATCTTCTGGCTTGAAGAAATCCATTAACAAGTGTCGAGTCGGTCGTTTGTATGGAGCAAGGTGCCAGTTTTTCTCAGCCATTCTGAAGGGCTGCTTTTCTCCTCTATCTCCGGACTTCCTCACGCTCCTCGATCCGAACATAACCCACCCAACGGCGGGGGAAGTTTCTTGGAGCTCTTCAAGCCCGGAACTCGGATGCAATGGGGTCCTTCGCAAGCCTTGAATGAACATCATACTCGGCGTGTCCGATTCTATAGTCTTCGAGTCTAGGCATCTTGGGCTCAAAGGAATCTGTTCTCTCAGAGCGGATCGCAAAGCCGTAACTATGACTTCAATCCAGCGGGAACGGAACGGGCCACGGCAAACTCGCCTTTTGACATGTGGAAGACTAATGTATAGCACTGAATCGTGTGGTCGTTCAACTGCTTGACATCCACTCGAGGATTCAATTCAGTCGTATTTGTAAAGAGAAGTCTCAGCACATGCACTCGTCGTAATAGAGGCCCAGAAACAGATATCATTGGCTCTTCATGCCCAGTCGGAACTATGGCTGCACGGCATCGAGAGATTCTTGGAGACTTGGGAGGATGATATATGACAGAATGATCATTGGAAAGGACACTTTTACTCTCAGGAATTGATTGCTTGACGAGTTGCTAATCACTTTGAATTGCCTTTCCCTCTCACTGGTCCATCTCCTGCTGTACAACCTCAACTTAGACACTGGTCTCGTGCTCAGGTATAGTTGGGCTTCACCACTCCACTAATATTCGACAAACTGAAATATCAGAGTATCACTACATCTCTTGAATTCTGATTCATCCACAATTACCGCCCGTTCAAACCGCATTATCGCATTGAAAGGGCACAGCCGTAACAAAACCCTCTCTTCCCATCCAACCCCTCCAGACCCCTCCAACCAAATCCAGACATCAATGTAGATCATCAGAATTTTCAGGCACAAGTCTCTACCAATTCGTTGAAATCCGGGGGCAAATCCCCCCTCCGCCCGTCAGATCAACAAATGATATCCCGAGCCTTGCCTCCTGCCCTCCACCATATGCACGCAAACACCCTTAGCACCCCTAAGAGCCTAGCAAGCAGAAGGAAACACCACACACTTCAACTGAAGATATTCTCCACCGCTCTTTTGTGGATCTTGTTACGCGGTATTATCTGGTATTTCTCTGACGCTGTGTGCGCTCTTTCCCGTGAATATTCCGTAGTGTGGTAGTGACCTCGTAATGCAGAGAAGATTAGCTAGTAAAGTAGACTTGGAGAGGGGTTGGATTGTCTTCGTCTTTCTTCTTGTGTCTTGACCTTTTGGCCACTGCACTTGCTTGAGCTTGCTGACGCCGCCGCATCTTTCGTACAGCCAGCCCACCTCCCCCGTAATCGCTGCACTACACCACAAATACGAGTGCTACAACGTCAACACTCTCATGACCATGATATGATTTACGAACTGAAGCTATTTCGATCTCTATACGTTCATTTCAACATAATATACTTTCGTCCTATGGCCACAACGTCCGAGGGGTTCTGTTAGGTCAGGGTTAAAGCCAAGGATTGACCATGGAAGGATTGCGCATCAATGAGCTGCTGGTAAATGGCTACTTCAAGACCAAGACAGCAAGAAGCAAAAGCCCATCTGGTTTCGACAGGTATATCATATTCCTTCTTCTCAAATAAACTTCATCTGATCCTCTATCACCTAGAAACCCTCCACCTCCAAGCTCAAACGTCCCCTCCTTCCTCAATACCCCCACCCATCACATCCCACGAGAACGAAGCAGAAGTCGAGGACCTCGAAGACCACCGCCTCCACGTCCCATAGTAGAAGACGAAGCTATCTCTCTGGCAAGAGAGTCATCCCCATCTATCCCCTCCTACGATCCCCCGCTGCGGGGTAAAGTCGACCAGAATCCGATCATACTAGAAGCAGAGGTTACAGCTGCCGAGAGAGCTATCCTACAAGATGTCGACTGTCCGAAAGATGCAAATGGGAATCCAGAGAGGAGGTTTGTTTTCATACCAAAGGCGGAGAGTACCTCTGGTTCGGACGACGAGGTGAGGCAGCGGAAGAGAGAGCTCGGGAATAAACCGAAAGAGGCCAAGAGGGAGGAGCCTTTGAGGAATGGATCGAAATATGAACCGGGCAAATATGATCCGAGAAGAGAGGAGAAACAACAAAGACAGGAATTGCCACGACGGGAAGAAAGACGGGAAGAAAGACGGGAGACAAGGAGGCAGGAAAGGCCTGAGAAACCTTCACGGCAGGACTCAAGAAGGGATGACAGACCCGAGAAGCCTCCACGGCAGGAAACACGGAAGGAGGAGAGACCAGAGAGACCGCCTCGACAGGACTCAAGAAGAGAAGTCAAAATCGAACAACCACATCCACCACTAGAGAGAAGGAGGAGTAGACAGGATCTTCCAACTCTCGAAACTAAGGTCCCACGGGAGATACCACCAAAATTCAGAAGAAGTGCTTCGGCTTTCGCTGTGAGTCCCAGCCATGACGAAACGCCAAAACCACCAGCTCCTCGAACACCGGCAGCAGAATACTTCCTCTCGCCAGAAGCTATTAGACCAAAAGAATACTTTTCTCAATCCGTGCCTCGACAACAAGCACACGATGCTCTGTGGGGAAAAAGTGGCACTCCAACCGAGAAGAGGAATAGTGGCAGCTTTTCTGGATCTCGCCCGGGCACTCCATCTTCAGATAAGAGAAACAGTGGTAATTTCGAAAAGTTGACTCGACCCCAGCAACTGATGGAAGAAGTTGGCGGTCGACCAGGGGAGAGATCTGCCCGATCGTCAAGATCATCAACACAGAGGAAATCGTATTACAGCAGCAGTGAAGACGAGATTGCAGACAGTGATTCCGAGAAACATAGACGACATCTCGGACCCAGAGGACGAGAAGACCATCATCTTAGATCGCCTTCAAAATCGAACAGGTCCTCAATGGATCTCAAAGGGTCAAGGCTGTCTAGCCCTCTCCCTTCTCCCAAGGTTTCTCCAAGTCAGATTCCTAGAGGAGATTACGTTGAACGTGCAGAGACGTTCCCACAATCTGGCAGAAGAAATACTTCACGACCAGTTTCACCTAATTCTGAGACACCTAGAGCAGAGAGATTGAATCCTGTTGATGTTCCACGTCCGAGATCAAGAGCTGGCGAAGCACCAAAACGACCATCTAATAACTCTTATACTTCTCTTCCTATTCCCATTCCATCTAGGATCGATCTCCATTCGCCAGGAGAAACAAGAACATCGCCAGCTATTCCACAATTTGGAGTGGCGAACTCATGGCAACCTCCATCTCAAAACCTGGAGAAGCCAGTCGGATCGTATCGACGATACTCTCAGGATATTGAACGTGGAAGCGTCGCACCTCTTCCCACTTGTCCTCGTACCAATTTCACTCGTGGACGAAACGACTGGTTGACGCTACCTCAATGCCCGTCCTTTGACATCTGTCCATCTTGCTTCAACTCCATCATCGCCCCTACCGAATTCCGACACCTTTTCGTCCCTGCAGCTCGTCGACCGCCGGATGTTGAAGTCCTTTGTGATTTCGGTAGCTCTCCATGGTACAGGATTGCCTGGCTGTTAACAAGAAAAGAGAGAAGAAGAGATCTAAACCTCTTCTATGGACTAGCCAACATCGCTGCAAACTACCAACCCTGCCTAGGAAAACACGAAGCAGTCCGACAATGGCACTCAGTGATCGATCACAAAACAGGAGCCCCAGTCCGCGGCTTCGACGTCTGCTACAGCTGCGTCAAAAGCGTCGAGATCCTCCTCCCCACCATCCGCGGCGTCTTCGTCCGCACAGAATCCAGCTCCAGCCCACGCATCTGCGACCTACGATTCGACAGCAAACGCTTCGTTCAATACTTTGACGCGCTCGAGACCGCCGCCGACCTCGCCTCTTACCACGACGACCCCCCGGATACGCGCGACCTCGCTAGCCTCGCGCGTCGCCTCGCCATGTTCGAAGAATGCCAGCAGGACAAAGACCTCCTCGATCGGCGCTGGCACATGATCACCCAACTCCCAGAGTTCACCGTCTGCGAGGAGTGTTTCGACGAGGTTGTATGGCCGGAATTAGAGGAAGGTAAAGCGATCCCGCTTATGTTCAATAAGACGCTTCAGCGGCTGCCTAAAGCCAGCTGTCAGCTTTATAGTGCGAAGATGAGGGGGATCTTTAGATTGGCGGTTGATAGTGGGGATTATAAGATGTTGGCTAGCAAGGCGAGGGAGAGGAAGAGTATTGAGAGTGCGTATAAGGCGAATTTGGGGGAGTTGAGGAGGCAGAAGGGAGGTGGAGTTGTGGAGAGGGAGGTGGGTAGGTTGGAAGAGGAGTGGAGGAAGTGGGAATGATATCTATGGGTGGATGGATGTATGAATTATGATGAGAATGAATTGACGACATGACACGACGCTTTACATTGCTACCGGTTATGGTAATGTACATGTGCTTTCGAGCCTGCACCTTCTCATTGTTCTCCTCTAATACCTGTCCAACAATTTACCCCTTGAAAATTCCCGACTTCCAAACCCGCTAAGGATATCACATCTGCTAGCCTTTGAGTCGAAGGAGAGATCTGATACTGTTAGTATCACCCTGTAGGGATCACGCTGCCAAAGAAAAGAGGTATATCGCAATATTACTCATTCGTAGGGAGCTCGAGGAGGAGGAGAAGCCTTCACCTACTTATGATCTCGTTGGCGCTAACTAGCCGACTTGGCATGTGCCTCCCACTAGAGCGACATATACTATTCGTAATGTTACCATGTTGATGGACAGTTTATTTGAGTTGCGGATTGAGTGGGGGGGGGGGGGTTTGGTATGTTTGAATCAGAAGATCGCGAAATTCTCTGTTGCATTAGGTCTTGCGTGCTCTAAGGTCAAGACGAAGACGTGTTTTCGGCTAGGCGGCGCTACTGTGGTGCGTCTTTTGGTTCGACTTCACAATGTTAGAGTCAGGAATTGGAAAGGTCATCGACTGCCTGGTGCCTAGAAGCTGTAAGAGTGTAAGCAAGGGGGCTGGCATCAAATCAGACTTGATAGGTAGGGATTAAGTTGTTAGTCTTCGGCACGGTCAAAAATGCATTTCTTAACATTGTCTTGGAACTTTCAAGAAACGATGCACGAAGGTCTTGGATGTAAGAGGATGTTCATTGGTCTCTATGGGAGATCCGGTCCGTCTGTCTTTGGAAGACTGTTTGTGGCCAAAATGCCGCCACCTCTCAAGAGGATAGAGATAGAATCTCGATGTGTCTGAAACAAGGTCTTCAGCCCACAGCGGAACACAAGCCATGCTCCTTCTAATGTAGTGTCCCAGCCTCAATGGTTCAATTCCCACAAGCCCAAAGTCTTCCAGAAATCTATCAAAATCAGGACTGTAGGCGGATATTCTATCTTGTAACCCTTCACTGTTTGTGGCTGCGAATGCGTTCCTATCCATGTCAGCAAGCGCACCACCTCGAAGTGTAGCAAGTGTACTATACCTCTCTGTAACATTTCTTCTCGTCTTTCAGGATCCCAAAACCACGATCACGACGACCTGCCGGGCCAAGCTCTCGCGTTCTTGGAACCTCATCGCTGTATCCCTCGTTCTGATACCCGTCTCTAACTTGTCCCTGGTCATGCTTAACCCACTGAGAAGTCCGATCAGGACCATCATCCTCAATAAATTGACCAGCATCTTCATGGTGGAGAGAGGGCGGGTCTCTTCTTTGTCCTTTCGCCTCTCTCCTGCTTCTTCCGTCACGAAGTTCCTTGTTCGTTCGAATCCAATGTCGAGAGCTGGATTGTCGTTGGTTTTGATCGTTGTAAGCAGACGTTTCTGTACCATCTCCTCTGTGGTAGTGCCGAACAGATCCTTCCATGCCATATCTATGATTAGAGTCTCTAGGGGTGGCGTATCCGGATCTTTCGTTGTGGTAAGATCCACGCTCCCTTCGTCTTCCTTGCTCAGCTTCCATGGGAGTATTGTATCCCCAGTCTCGTTGGCCTTGTTCGTATCTCGTATCGTACGCTCCACCCCTCCATTCTCCACCTGCTCTATCTCTCGTTGGTGACAGCGGACGCTCATGTCCGTCATTACCACGCGCACCCGCGCCAATATAAACATCGCCATCAGCATAGCCCCCAGCCTCTCTGCCAGAATCGCGACTATATCTCTCCTTGGGCTCCCGCTCTCCTCCTCCCTCCCTTCCATAATCATCCATCCACTCCATCGCACCTCCACGTCCCTCTCCACCATCATCTCTACTTTCAACTCTTCTCCTCCGCTCCTTCCGCTCCTTAGCCTTCCGTCTCCGATACTCTAAGAACTTCTTCGCCTCCTCAGCTCGTCGCTCAATGGCTCGGAAAGCTCTCTCCTTCTGACCATCTGCTCGTTCTTTCTCGTTACGGTGTCGGCCTCTTAGTTCAGCACCAATGTCCAGCTTTGCATGGTTTGAACTTTGGACAGAGTAGGAGGGGATATATGTGTCTGTTTGTCGACAATCAGGGGTGCGGTTCTGGTCGTGGAGAGCGGGATCGATGCCTGGGAATGGGTCTTGCTCGCCGTCTTGGGGAGTATATCAGCATTTATCTGAGAGCGCATGGTGACTGCTCTGCCTAGGTGTGCGCTGTGTCTTCTGGGACTCTAGGGTCTTGAAATGCATGATACCCATTTGCACGTTCTGTACTCCACAGGAAAAGGACATACAAGAACTCACAATAATAAGCCCAAACATTCCACTCCGCCCGATATGTCTTGAGATCATCGATGGTATCTCCTACTCCATCCCATCTGCCCGGTCCATCATCTCCCTCTGGTCCTAGTTCAGCTTGCATAAATGCGGCGCAGACATCGTCGAAAGCTGCACGAGTAGTGACTATATGGCGGGGCCGAGGCGACTGGGGATCTTGAAGGCGGGCCCAGATGTTTTCCTATACAGAGAGCCTTATCAGCATGCTTGTGCGCGAGGACGATCGAGGATCATCCAAGTGCAGGAATAGAAGAGCAGAAAGGGAGACTTACGAGTTGACGTTCGTACTGCATTGTTTGCGATGGTATTGCGTGCTTGATACGAGATTGTCTTGGTGTAGGACTCGTGTTGATGACAGAATTTTATTCTGCGTTGCGGTGATAGAACGTGCTAGAGCGAAGCTGAAGTCGAAAGTGATGCTCAGAACAATGTTGACACTGTAATGTAAATAACTCGCTTGTTTTGGCCTCACCGCACTAGCGGCAACTCAAGCAACATACCTTTAGCCAAACTAGACTTACTTACCACGTGGGACAATGTGCAAATCCTAGCTTCGACATTCAGATCAACCAATTTCTATATTTTGAGCTTTCCCATTGGCAATTTAATTACTGTCTGAAAGCAAGCCATCACTACTCAGCACAAGTCCTCCACATCAGCGAAACATCGAACAGCCCAGAATCATACAAAGTCCCCGACCCCGTCGAATTACTCTCCCTAGTCATCCTCACTTGATTATTGATATTCAAAAGTGCTCTGGTACCACATGGCGACCAGCTCGTTTCATCTAAAACCGAATCTTCAGCCGCATACGCTGCATTATATGGTCCCGTGAAGTTCATCTGTGTGGAGCTTTGCTGTTCGTCTACGTTGTCTCGGTCAGATTTACCTTCACGTAGTGAACAGCATGAGTACTCACAACCAGAAAAGTAGTATATGCTCTTGTGTACAGCAGATACTCCAGCATCCAGCGAAGCATATCCAGAATAAGTGTTCCCAGCCACAGCATATTGGTAGCCGACGGGGTAGTCGAGTTTGAGGTTGATCTGGCAGTTTTTACGACTTTCTGCTAGGGGTGCACCTGCTCCGATCGAAGCTGCGTAGCCTCCGAAAGCGACTATGTATCTTCAAGTACTTTCGTCAATACAATATCTGATTTTGCGAGTAGTGAATGCTTACCTAGTCGAATTGATCGGCACCGAGAACTTCATCGACCCTTGAGGACAACCACTCCCTCCATATGTAATGCTCTGTAAAGTCGGCGAGGTGAAGTTGCCATCTTGGGCCAATACAGAGCCCAAAGTAATCATGGAAGACAGCATGATGCCGACGATGGAAACCATTTTTGAGCTTATGTTTAGAATTGGAAATTGGCAAAATTAAGCTACCTCTCTCTGGGAATCTCATCACTTATACGTACCCCTCAATTCGCGATTAGACGAGCATATATCAAGCTCACAGTTTAACACGTTGATTAGATTAACCTCCGCATTCAAAATGGTGGCCATATCTCTCGCCATCCCGGAAACGTGTTGCATCGACCATTAGCCTGAGTTCGATCTCGTTTATACATATTAAATCGATGCAGGGTCTCGGATGTATTTTTGGAAACATGGCCACCTTTGGATGTGTTTTTCTTGTCCCGTTTCTTGGGTCCGGAAGCTGGCTTGCGAGAGGGGCATCTGGATCGAGGAGAGGGGGTGGGTCATGTGATCAAAACCGATTTCGCTTCTGGACTGGCGGACATGGCATTTCTCTCCACCAAATTCTCTATCGATCATGGGTATCTACGGATCAATCATCATCATATTCAAGCAATACACAATGCACTTCTTCTCCATCCTCATCCACAGCTGATGTCGTGTCAGCATCCCATATGTCTCCGTCCACATCACCGCTTCCTAGCCCAACCAGTTCGGCTTCCTCGTCTTGATCCACCTTCATCTCTTTCAACCCAACCTCTGCCCCTACAGCATTTTTAGAGTCATCCACTTCCTGTCCTTCTTTCTTCTTCGGTCCAGCCCCCATCAGATCACCCTTCCGATATTCCCTCTGATCCTCAACAGTCCTCCTCCGGTATCGAATCTCCCTCAGACGATATGCAAACACGAAATCACTCGTATGTTTCTCTTCCAACGACTGTCCCATCTCCCTGGAGAGCTCAACTTGCGGCCCAACTTTGATCGGAACACCAAACGGCGTCATGTCAACCCCAAAATTCAGATTCCCTCCTCTTGCCCGAATTTTGGAGATCGCAACATCAGCTCCACGAGCTATCTTGATGCCGGTAATCATATAAAGGTTATCGCGAAATCGACTATCCTTCAAGCATTTCTGGACGTCTGGCTCCCTGAAAATGGCCTGGATCTCGGAAAGTGATGGGGAGATCGTCTTGGTGATGAGTTCAGAGAATTTGTATGTTGACTGCTCGGTGTTGTCCCAGTTCCCGCTGACTTCAGCGCCGATCCCTATTCCACCTAGAAACTCTACCCAAACTCCTGCTTTGCCATTTTGGCCTTTGGTCAGCTGTCGAGATGAATCGATAAGACGAGTTTCATCGACTTCGAGAGCTGAGAGAAGAGGCGATTTTTTCCCATTGATTGAAAGTTCAGGCGAGCGGGGCGATTTGATGATGCTTCCCAGGAAAATCGGACCACTTGGAAGTGTGTCCCGAGTTGGAACAAGGAAATAGGTTTTGGACATTTGATGAATTTGGCAAGTCCTAAGAAAGCGACTTTCAGATCCGACAAGATTCCGTTGATCGAGCTCTCACGAATGATCCGAGCTCATTGAACTTTCCGAAGACTCCGAATATTCAACAGGTGGCCTTTCCCTTTTAGTAGATGGCCTGACCAACATAAACCTGTGAGATGTTTCCGTCTTCTCGATGATGACTTTTGTAGTGGTCACGGTCGTCCCTTGCACAACTACAGGAGCAACATTTGGGTGCGCGACATAAACCTCATCAATATATCCTCTTTTGTGTGGAACCCAATTCGAGCGACTTGTTCGGACGAAAGCCCAGACCAAAAATAGCAGGAACAGGAATCCAAATATCGAGCCTACGACTGCGCCAATAACGGTCGCTCTACTCGGTGAGGAGCTTGCGGTCGGAGGTGGGGTGGCCGCGGGAGTTTCTCCGAGAAGAATCGTGGATGTGTATGTTGCCCCTATTATGGTAACCCAGTGATTTGTCGGCGTTGGGTCTGCTCGAGGGGTGATTGGGAGATCTGGCATCCCTTCAATTAGGTATGTTCGTTCAGAATTCCGAATAACGATGGGGTCAAGATGGCGGTGTAGCCACTATTTGTACGATCATGCGGGGTTCTTTGGGTTGGCATAGCTACCGGCGCTTAGATGTCGTGCAGAAGTGCACAGATCGTTCATCCAAACTGGCTCTTTGAAGGGGGAAATTCGGGAACAGAAGATCTCTCATGGAATCCAATTCCATTTCTAAATCAGGGAAAATGGCCCTGAGAACTGTGTACATGCTGAAATCGCACTTTCGGCTTTAATCGTTCAAGGTCCAGACGGCCAAGATTGACCCCTCCATGCGGCACGGCCAGCTCCGCCCCTGTCCGAGCTAGTCTGGATCAAAATCTCACCACCGTGATCTGTCACACTCAAGATTGCGGCTGAATGATCTCAAATCTTCACACATGTGATGGGCGCTCTCGAAAAATACGTAGACGGCTCCAAGCGGGAAGAGGCACTGAAGTGGAAAGACAGATGCAAGAGAGCCATTAGATTGTCAAACGACGGAAAATTCGAAGAGGCCTTGGTTCTGTGTCAACAGAATCTCGATTGGAGCCTGGAGAATCTCGGGACCGACCACAATTGTACTGTATCGGACCAAGAAGCGCTAGCCCAGGTTTTTTACTCTCTCAAAAGGTTCAAAGAAGCCAGAGAACTGGACCGAGCGGCACTTGACACAAGAATCCGAGTCGAGGGAGTTGACCCGCCTACAAAGGAGTTACTGGAACTCAAATTGAATTTGGCGCAAGATCACGTCGCACTCAAGAGCTTCCGCTTGGCTGCTAATCACTACGAGTCTGTGTACAATCACTACAAAAGTCGCGACAATCTTGATGTACAAGTTCTGAAGATCGCCTACGACTTGGCAGCTTGTTGGCATCATTTAAAACAGTACAATAAGTCCAAAGATTTGAACGAGTGGGTACTGGAAAAGAGGATCGAACTGCAAGCTTCGGACGATCAGATCAATTTGAGTAGAGAGGCTATCAAGCAGAACTTGAAGAAGATTGAAAGTGTAAAGAAGGAGAAGGCGGCTGAGAGACAGAAGGCGGCAGAGGAGGCGGAGAAGAAAGCCAGAGAAGCGAAAAGGAGGGAGGCCGGGAGATTGGAACAGGAAAGAAAGGCAGCAGAGATAAGGTCAGCTAAAGACAATATGGAGAGGGAAGCGAAACAGCAACAATCCAAGGAGGATGCGGAAAAGAAGAGGCTTGAGGAAGTTGAAGCTCGTGCACTTGAGCGAGAGCGGCTGGCTAAGGAGGCCAGAGTGAAAGAACGAGCAGAAAGAGCCGCAGCAGAGGAGAAAGCGAGGATTGAAAAGACCAAAGCGAGGAGGGACCAAGCCAAGAAGGATGCGCTTGCGCATTTGGAAAGTTCGCAGCACCAGCCAGGATCCAAGAACGAGGAACCAACATCGCCTATCCCAATACCGTCCATCAATGTCCAGAAACCAGATCAAAGACCATCCTCTGCACCTAAACACAATTCTGGATTCGAGAAATGGAAAAATGAGGCCAGCACAGACAAGTCGAGCTCAAACAAGAACAAGACCTCTCGACCTAGGTCCAGCTCGCAAGACAACAGAGACGCCACGAACCATATTCAATTCCGTCACATCTCAAGGGTCGATCTTCTCTCACAGTTTGGATCAGCTCAGGCTGGTTCAACCAGTGGAAGTGATGTTGGAGAATCCGACCAGCCATCACGACCTCCACAGCGGAAGCCAAAGCCACTACAAGAAAACACATGGAAAGAGCCACCACCTCAGCAGAAGCCTCAGTCTCCGTCTCTGAAGCCGGACGCAGCAGTCAAGTCAACATCCGACCTTAATCGATCGCGTTCACTCAACAATCGGAAAGACAAAGAAGCCCCACCAACCCGAGCGAGATCTGTATCAGCAAATTCTGGAAAAAACCGCGGGAGTTCACCAGATGGGAAGAAGAAGAAAGCAGACCGGTATTACAGTCAATTGTTTGATGCAAAGGGAGGGAAGGACGATGAGGATAGGTAGGTCACACGATCCGCTGTTGGGCTTTTGCTGATATCTTCTAGTACATTCGCAGTGAATAGCTGGTTCCATAGCCTTGAGTCCGAGACACAAGCACTCCTGATACCCCTGAGAAGATCTCAAGGGAAGAGAGTGAAGATTGCAATTCTTGACACTGGGATAGATATTTCTCATCCAGATTTCAAGGAGGATCAGTCGGCTTCCCGAATGAATAGGCGAATCAAAGTCCCAGAAGACTTCTTGGATCCGGAGGGAAAAGCATACGATACCTGTGGGCATGGAACTTATTGTGTTGGGCTTTTGCGAAGAGTCGCACCAGAAGCAGATATCTATGTCGCGAGAGTTGCAAAAGATTTTGATAGCGATCTTGACCCAGAAGTGGTCGCAAAGGTATGTCTCTTGCTCGGTCGCTTACCACTGCTAAATTTCTCAGGCAATCACTCGTGCATGCAGCACCGACAAAGATAGCGATGGGAAGCGGAATTGGAATGTAGACATCATAACCATGTCATTCGGATTCTACGGCATCTCCCCAGCCGTACGGGCCGCATTGCGCCAAGCTCAAGCAAAACCAGCTCTCATTTTTGCTGCCGCCTCAAATAATGGCACACGACGAGCCATGACATTCCCTGCCAGTATGACGGGTGTCTTTTGTATAAACTGTGCAACCGCTGATGGGCGACGATCTGGGTTCAATCCCGAACCTAGAGCAGACAAGAACTTCAGCATCATCGGCGAGAACATTGTATCCTCCTGGACCACACACCAAGACAACAAATTACATCGATCAATGTCAGGTACATCAGTAGCCACCCCAATGGCTGCAGCGGTAGCTGCTTTGGTTCTCGAATACGTTCTTCAAAATGACCCCGAGTCGATTTTATTGAAGCAACTGGATGAGTTCAAGGAGTACGATGGCATGTCGAAGATCTTCTCGCTCATGTCTAAGCAGAAAGATGGCTACAAGAATCTCATTCCTTGGGAAATTTTGTCTGCTGTGGGTGGTGCGAAACGCTCAACTATTACTGGACTTATTGAGTGGGCAATGAGGAATCCTGGAGGCCAATGACAGTCACAATGACCTCGGAATCGCAATTGTAAGACTAAACCATGCAAACCAAGCAATTGACACAGACAAGTAGCACTTGTCGTCTCTTGACATTCAATACGTCTGAATGTGGAAATATACATTTCACAATGGGAAGGGTGAATGGTGCGGAGAGTCTGCCGGTCTTGGACTGCTATCTATCGTCACCCAGGCAGCATTCAGGCCCCTTCTCGCAGCGCTGGCACAAATCAAACACACGCCCCTGTTCCCAGATGACCCCAGAAAATGAACCCAAAACGCCCGCATTCGATGACATAAAGCAAGTTACCGAGGAGGCTCAACAGAAAGCCCCCCGGATATTCTTGCTGAAGTCATCGCCAAAGTCAGACTTATCGTCCTTGCTTAGCTTCTTTGGAACAGCACCGTCACCTATGACTTGTCAGTAACTCGAAGTGCGGAAACTCGTCCGGATTATTCACCTTCCGGCTTCTTCGCCTTGCCCTTCGCCTTCTCCTGCTTCTTCTTGCCGTCGCTGTCTGTGGTGGCTGCGTGTTTTGGAAACCGCGCAGCTCAAGTGGTATTACTTCGAGAGGCAGGCGGGGCAACCACGAACGCAGATCCTCCTCTACATCCAGGAGGAGCTCCAGGAGGAACACCAGCTACACCACCTTGAACAGTTCTCATGGTCTGGGTGGCCACGTCCCATATTTGCGCCTCTCGAACCGAATTATTGGTGTTCAAAGCCTGCATCATAAATTGAGAAGGAACATACTCCCCACGAGCCCGAGCATCATTGTCGAACATCGCCATCAAACGTTCCATGGCCTTGTTTACGTCCATGGTATCCTTGAATCCCGGCTCTGCGCCATTCGAGAAATTGGCGCATATCGTGAGAAATTCGCCGATGAGACCACTAATGTCCGACTTTTCGGCAGCGGATAGTAGAGGAGAGTCGAGTAAGCTTTTCAGGGCCCCGTTGGTGTTGGTTGTTCGAGGCACGAGGGACTTGAACGCGCCGTCTTTGAAGTTGCGATCGTGGACTCCCACCATGATGGCTTGGATGATGGCTTCATAGAAAGTGAGTCGAGGCATGGCTGTGATGTAGTTGTGGATCTTTGGAGTGGGTGATGTTTTTGTATCGAGTCAGGTGCCAGGCCTTCTGGCCGAAGCAATGGTGTTGAGAAGGCACGATGCTCCATGGTTATGAGGAGTCCCTCTTATAGTATATGCCTGACAAAGACAAGTCTGGGCTGGAGGCAGCTGAGTTGCGAGAGAACGCCATGGATATAAAGTTTACTAGAGCTCAGTAGGAGTTTCTTCGAGACTTGATGCTAGAAGAATCGGCAAAGAGAGCTTCCGAGCTCGATATTTGAATCAACAGACAGCTAGAAGAATCTGGTAGTCTTGTCACGACGAACTTGTAGGTTATTCTTCGATATGCTGTGTAATGGAAACCATTCGTCAACATTCAAGTCATCTAACATCTCATTTGAGATTAAGAATATCATGACCTTCGAGTCGTTCGACAGGATGCTTCTCCTATCTCCAGAAATCCGGGATCGCGCAGTTTCGAAACATGAAACCGCATCTCGTTGAGGCTACCACAGTCATCACTACACTTTCATGATCCATACTGGCCATGCCTCAAGGTCCCACATCCTGAGACAAAATATATTGAGCCTGTTCGGCTGGAAATAGTCTCGGCCTCAAAGAAAAATGCGCCCTGAGTTCGACACATCAAAGATTCTTTGGCAGGTGAGATCAGTGTGTTTGCAGGACAGTTGATTAGTACCTTGCAGCATCTGAGGTAGATTGCAGTATCTTCCACATTTACGCGACTCTCCTGTAAGCCTAGGTCCAAGGGAGACCGAGATATCTCTTACACATGCATGTCTCCCATCAAAATTCTGATGCACATACCGACAGACGTTCTGCAGATCTCCTTTTAGATAACGGCCGGCCGCTATTCCCGTGTGCAACCCCCACGTAATGTCAATTCTGCCACACATTG
This sequence comes from Cadophora malorum, assembly GCA_017365405.1. Lineage (NCBI taxonomy): Eukaryota > Fungi > Ascomycota > Leotiomycetes > Helotiales > Ploettnerulaceae > Cadophora > Cadophora malorum. The sequence continues at coordinate 28,334 of JAFJYH010000346.1, read as the reverse complement.
TCCCGTACGAGGTAGTATTCTTCGCTTGACCGACCCCTCTAATTGGACATTGTTGACGTGCATCCAACAGCATGCAACGCACCGCTTCCTATCACATCTTCGTCTCCAATCCTTTGGGATCGAAAACTTTATATTATCTAACATTCCCACCGACTATTACCCGCAGTTGTTGCATTTTTTGTGCACAGGTCGAAACCATGTCTGCAGACCCTCCTACAGCCGCGCAGGCAGTTCTTGAGCCAGAGGTAACGATCTGCAACCAATTCAGGAACCAAACCGACTGACATGTCATCTAGAGGGATGATTATCAAGACTCTGCCCTTGGAGTAAGGTCAAACGAGTTTAATAAACTGCTTGCTGACACTCACGAAGAGCGAAGCCGGATCGTCGCTCACATCAATCGGCTCTAGTATCTTGAAGTATCGTACAGAAAACGGAAGGACTTATCATTCCTACAAGGAAGGGAGTGCGTAGAACCAGGCCATGGAAGAGTTGTGCTGACCAACAGAGTACTTGGCTCCAAACGATGAAGTAAGCATTTCGTGCTGAAGCCGAGACTTAACTGACCCTATGCTAGGAAGAAAAGGATCGACTCGGTATGGGCCTCCATTATGCTCACGACCCCGCTAATAGGTAGATCTTCAACATCATTTGTATGCTTTGACATTTGGTGACAACCTCCACGTCTGTCCTCTACCGGTAAAGCTGGACCGTGTCCTGGATATTGGGACAGGAACTGGGATCTGGGTAAGTCGTTAATCACAAGATGGTCAAGTTCTGACAGGCCAGGCAATCGATTTCGCAGATGAACACCCTGAGAGTGAGGTACAGTCTCTATCGCCGCACGTTGTTGCTGAGCTGACAAGAACAGGTCTTGGGTATCGATCTGAGTCCCATCCAACCAACATTGTAAGTTCATTTCTGACGAGAAGTCCTGCCCTGATTGATTCCCCTAGCATCCCACCGAATTGCTCATTTCAAATCGACGACGTTGAAGAGTCCTGGACATTTGGATACAAGTTCGACTTCATCCACAGTCGAATGATGACTGGATCGATTCGAGACTGGGAGAAGCTGATCGGTCACGTCTTCGAGTAAGCAATCTTTCTCGTCGCCTTCTCATGCTAATTACCAGAAATCTAAACCTTGGCGGCTGGGTGCAAATCAGCGACATGGACCTCCCACTCCGCTGCGACGACAACACCATGGGCCCCAACATAGATAAATGGGGGACTTTCGTAGTCGAAGGTGCAGCTAAAATTGGACTCGCAGTCAATAGTGCCAGGTCGTACAAGCAGCAGCTCATCCAAGCTGGGTTCGAGGATGTCCAGGAGCTGGTCTATAAATGGCCGATGAATCGATGGCCGAAGAATCCGAAGATGAAGGAACTGGGAACATGGACTGTGAGTCTACCCTCCAGTTAAAGTCGACAACTTCTCTGACACCTAGCAGAACGAGAATATGCGAGGTGGCCTGTCAGGTCTAAGTGTTGCCATGTTCACTCGAGTCTTGGGCTGGACTCCTGAAGCTACTGAATTGTTTCTGGACAAAGTTAAGAGGGAGATGGATGATACAAAGATGCATACATATTTTGCGATGCAAGTCTACCGGTTTGAGAGCTTGGATTAGGCTGACTGAATTAGCTATGTTGTTTTCGGGAAGAAGCCAAGCGAGGGGTAGCGAGGAGATTTGGCGGGGCCAATGCGATTCTTGGTCAATGGACGTCGTAAAAAGTGCAATACATTTCTATTTGATCAGCGTAGCTGCAGACCAAATGCTCAATTCAATTGCAAGGTTCGACTGCGAATTCTGCCTGTCGGTGGTGTAACACTGACATTGACGTGAATCAATAAAATCATGAAGCCCAAGTCTCTCAGGATAGCGTGTGCTAGGCTGCGGAACTGCCTAGCCCTTACATAAATTGGTGAGTGGCTGCCTGCTGTGCCTGGAATCCGCATCGCCCCCACGAATTAGAATGATTCATACAGCTTACTCCCACGGCTCCGTTAGTGGGCATAGGAGGCCTAATCCAATATTCAATGATAAAGCAAGACCATCGTACCTGCTCGCAGAACACACATGTTCGCATCTGAAGTTGTTGAGAACTCGGAAACAATCATGGCGATTTCACTAGAAGCACTATCCGAGGAACTCCTCGTCCGCATCGTCGCATTCCCGGAACGACCTTCTCTGCACGCGCTAGCTCTCACCTCTCGAACCCTCAACCGTCTTGCAACTCCCGCACTGTACGACAGTGTGGACCTCAAAGGCGGAAATGGGGATGGAGGAAATAAATTCCTTATTCCCCTGACTTATCATCTACTCAAAAATTCTGATCTCGCGTCCATGGTCCACTCGTTCTCTATTCGCGATGTCTTCACGTGCGAGGAAGACGATCTCATACCTCTTGGTAGTGAAGGGGAAGATACCGAGTATAGGAAAGGGTGGCCAGCCGATCAGGAAGATGTCGATTCCCTCCTCGAAAGAGCTGTCGCAGATGTAGTGGACACGGAGAAGGAGCAGGAGAGACTCTATGATATTCTTCGAGAGGGGAGTGACGAGGGGTTGACCATCGGTATTCTGATTTCTAAGTTGCCCAATTTGCGGAGACTGGACATCGTCGGGTCAATGATGAGTGCAGAAAAGCGAATCCTCTCCTTTTTGCAAAGAATCGCGAAGCGAGAAGCTCCGTTTGACAAGAAGCCTGTGTTGACGAAATTGGCTGAAGTCCTGATATGCGTACGTTACTCGAGCAAGACTCTTCATCCCCCAATGAGCATCTCTAATTTTGTGCAGGGTTGGGATGAGAAATACCCCAACTCGCCAGATATGATTGGAGCTTACATGGAACTGCCATCAATGCGCCGAATTCACGGTTATCAATTGGGCAACAACGATCAAGACGCAGTGACGGAGAGTCTGGGTGCGCTGGGTATCGGTACCTCGCCTGTCGAGGAGATTGAGCTGCGGGAAACTCAACTGTATGCTGCTGATCTCGACAAGATTTTGAAGTCATGTCGCAATCTGAAGACTTTCATCTACGAGGTCGGACATGCATGGGCTTGGTACACTCTTCGAACTTCTGACATCATGAACTCAATGAAAGCTGTCGAGAAAACGCTCGAGAACTTGGTGTTCGATCACTCGGAGTATGTTGGTGATGCCGCTGAAGGCCAGGATGAGCTGGGTGCTGTCTCGTTGGCGGCGTTCGACAAGTTGCGATATCTGAAGATCTCGGCGATGTTCTTGGCTGGATGGAAACAAGAGACGAAATTCGACCTGAAGCAGACCTTTCCGACGGCGTTGGAAGAGTTACATGTGACGTATGTGGGAGATCCGATTTATTGCCCCGCTTGGGTGCCAAAAGCCCTGCAGGAGGTCATGGAGAGGAAGGAAACAGTCTTCCCTGGGTTGAAGAAGCTGACTCTGCAAGGAGCGTTCTTGAATAATGCAGATCGATTGGACGCAATCAAGGCACTAGTTCAAACTTCGAGAGAGAAAGGAGTGGAGACTGTGGTCTTGGCAGATGACGCGGAGGACACTAGGAGCTGGAATGAGAAGGGTGAACGTGGATGGGGATTTGGTGAAGAAGTAGAGTGGAAGGGCTGCTGGGGAAATTATACTCGCTTGATGACTGTGATCGATGTTGATGGTGGAGGGTGGTGAGAAGATCTTGAATAGGGCAAGATACGGCGCATTGCTTGGACGAAAGGACTATGACGGGTTTGATGAATTACCGAGATCTTAACCTAGTGGCTGATCACTGTATCAAATACCCTGAAAGCAATCCATTTCTCCCGTTGCACTATGCATTGCGTGTGATCCACCACCCAGAGACACTGTTGATATCGCTTAGCGAAGCGAACCGCGGTCCGGTGAAAACTTACCGCTAGCCAGCGGACTTTGTCTGTCTATCTCCGAATGGTGTTGTCTGGATCTTATAGACTCCACATTTTCCTTTTTATAAAAGAGACATTTCTCGGTCTTGGCTTCCTGGCCGGTGTCAAACTTGCACCCGCCCAGCCTACATTCAAAATTGCCCCACAAAGCATGCCAGCAGCAGACAATCCGAACGAATCATGGCATCTCAGTTGCTCAACACGACCGACCCCTCGGCACCAGGTCACTATGGATCTTCCAAAACAGCTCTGCTCTTGCTCGATTTTCACTCTGCATTCACCGACAAAGCTGGACCAAAAGCGACGGCCGCAGTAGACGTCGCCGTCGAAATGAAGAAATGGGCACAGTTACAAAGCATCCCAGTCATCCACTGCCTTCTCGATATCAATCAGACACCCTTCGCAACATGCAAAGACGCCAGCAGGTTCGCTCATGTCATGGAATCAATGAAGAGTGGTGGTGGAGAGGAGCCAGCAGATCTTCGCGGGGAGTCAGAGAGCGAAATCACCTTCCTACGCAGACCAGGACACGTTTCTGCTTTGAAGTCGCCTGGTCTACTGGAGTACTTACATAGTAAAGATATCAGATCTTTGGTTCTTGCTGGATTGAGTACGTCGGGTTGTGTGATGAGAACTGCGGTGGCTGCTTCTGATGAGGAATTTGTGGTTACGGTTGTGTCGGATGGGTGTATGGATCCAGTGGAAGGAATGCATGAAGTGGTCATTGAAAAACTCTTGAGTCGAGGATGGGTCTGTACGAGTGAGGAATTGCGGGCGGGTTTCACTGCAGCGGCTCAAGGGGCTGATGTATGAGTGTTGAACAAGACAAGCAATCTTGCAAGCCAACTCTTCATCCTTCAATCAGCTTCTTCTCGGGCGTAGGTTTTGCCCCTGCTTCTCTCTTCATCAGCCGAAATCTAGTCTTTCCATTCTTCAACTCTCCTTTACCTCTGAAGTTCTCGTCTAGCTCGCCCATTTCCAAATCTACCCATTCGAGCACCTCAAAGCCCTGCTTCAAGAATGAACCTGCACCTGCAGATCGTGCGCTGACATACACGGGCTCTCCTTGAGCATCTGCAATCTCATGGATGTACGCAGTTAGTCTCCGCATCAATCCTTGACGCTGGTATTCTGGCCGTACCATACTTCCTTGACGGTCTAGTCTTGTGAGTAGGTGAGAAAGAGATGGGCTGAAGCACTTACGGAAATGTTTTGTTCTGTCAAACCCGTTCTTGGCAGACAGAGGTCCTACTTCATGCAGCATGAAATCTCTCACTGCCGCGTTGCCTTCAGGTGGCAATTGGCGCGATGGAGTTATCAATTTCGTCTCTTCCTTCGTAAGGGTCTTGGGGAGAGAGGCGCTGGTCCATCCTGCAATTTCACTGGTTTGATGTCAATCATTCGATGACTCGACAAGGTAGGAGGTTCAGCAATAGATCGAGAAGGAAATCGCGAACCCATTGTCTTCATCAACAATCTTCCACGACTGAAACGCCCCAATCCGAACTCCGATTTCTACTCTAGAACGAATTGTGTCCTTCACAAATGCGTATTCTTGCTCTTCGGTCATGGATCCCTTCATCATTCGCCAATTGGTGTCTTCTTTGCATGCTTGGACCCAGACATCGACCATTTCGTCGAGGTCGGAGGGGACAGCTTGGTGGATTGTGAATGGTGCCATGGCCTTGCAATACGAAAGATAACAAAAATGAAAGATTGTGAATGTGAATAGAATGGGAAGCGATATGTGATCTGGAAGGTGAACAAGCTTACGTGAGAGTGGTAGTGTACGATGTACGGATAATTCAATAGTGCTGACGATCCGAACCTCTGAGAACATGATATAGGAGGCTTCAAATAATTCACCAACATGCTGGACTGATCGCAGAACTTAAGAATGATCAATCCTGCACTCGCAAAGTCCATCTTACAATCGACAAGAAAGGAATGTAAGACTAATGCAAGAAGAGGACGTCCCGAGAAGTATACAGAAACCTTCTGAGTGCCATCATGCACATATCCAAGTACTTTGACCATCTGTCCATCCCAGCACCAACACAAGTCGGTACTCGGGACAAATTGACTTTGACATTCGGCCTTCCCGTCAACATGGTATGAGGAGATTACGAGGAGCTCCACACCGCAAAAGTCAAATATCTCGGGATGATCCAGATCTCCCTTGCGTGCTTCATGCTGTTTTGAGACAACATGAAACCACAACATAAGCTTCGTCACTTCAGCCCTGAAAAGCATGATGATGTGTTGGGAGACGACTTCTGGACTTGCAGAACGAGAGGGAGACTTCTCCTGTCTTCAACTGAAAGTGCAAGCTCGGTCGTGTAGCCCGGCCACTGGAAGAAGTTCGGATGCCAAGAAATTTTAGGGATGATCAAGGCTCGTGTTGATGCTTTGCGAGATCTTTTCTTCAGTCCGTTCCTGGTAGACTGGGGTAGTCCCTTGGCATTACACTTTATTTGGAACTTGTCATGACTTGTTCGATTGATGGAAATGCAAGTTGAATTGCAAGTTCAGATGAAATCAATACTTGAGGAGAAAAAACCAACAAGGTTCGGAGATGGAATTAATTACAGAATATCTTCGCTTTCGTTCTTTGAAGGCTGTAACGAGCAGGAAGAAGCTCCAATTAGTGCTGAGGTAACACGCACCTTGTGCCGTCACTAAATTTCATCATCCACAGGCTTTGTGGCGAAGCTCAGCCTCCCCGTCCGCAGCAGAACACTTCTTCCCTTTCTAACTGGCTTCTAGCCGCGATCAACAGCCCTGAACCAATGCGCTACCAGCCCTAACGCCACCAACCAATAAACTCCTGCGGGCGTCTGCAGTAGGGCAGCCTTTCGCTTCAGGCCTCAATCACATTCAGGACGTCTGCAGGACTTCTCTTCTGCATCTGGCATGCAACTCACTTGATATGCACCCTCTTCATGCAAGCACTTATTGATTCCGCCTCATCCCAAGCCTGCAGTGTCACTCTGTCATCCCACGTCTGTCCGCTGCCACGTCTGTTGCCCATCGTGCACCCGGATTCCCCTCATTCAACACTTCAACTTCCACCAGGTTACGGTTCCGAAGACCCCGAAACCAAGGGGTAGACTGGGATGTCAAGCATCTTCAGAAGTTCAAAACAGAAGTCCTTTCCGGTTTCATGCCCGTGCCCGCTTTGAGCTGGTACTGTCAATCACTGTTGGGATTGCTGCGAGAGCCTTGCGCGCCAGGTGTCGGTGTCTGGTGGATGTGTGGTGGATGCTTGGCCTGCTCCACCACCCCCGTAATATCACACCAACAGCAGTCTGTTGATAATGCACTCCACTCGTACAGTATTATATCGAAGGATGCTCCTGTCAGCCTCTCCTACGCCAGTGGCTTTCCCACTGGTCGTCCTCTCGTCCTCTCGTTCTCCAGCCTCATCTTAGAATAGATCAATTTTCGATCTATCTTATCTCATCTTTCCTTCACGTCATCACAGAGAACTTCTCATGTTGCACTGATCAATGTTTGCAAAGGCTTAGCAAGTACACAGATGCTGAAGATCTGCACATTTACCTCCCCCAGCTCAATTGAGTCTTCACGATGTCGAAACAACCAGCAGATCGTCGAAGTCTGCTAAAGCCTCAAATCAGCGACCTCTCCGATTCTCCCTCGATGCATTCCACTCCTTCTCCCGACCTACGAGGGACATTCAGTAGAGCAGACACAATGTCTGGCGACTTTACAGACCCCTCACCACGATACACATCGCCAATTCCTACAATCCACGCATTCCAACCAATGGATTCACAGGTTCAGGGACTGGGCATATCCGATCGAAGGCAGTCGATTCAGCGAGTACCAGTTGGAAGTCGAAACTCCGTTCCAATCTCTCCTCTTGATCCCCCAACTCCTTTCACGCCCTCTCCGAATGCGCGGAGTTCTCCAAACATTGGACAATATGGCAATTCGCCAGGAACGAGTGCGCCTGGATCTGCGAATCCTCTACTTTCTCCGGCATGGAACAATGACGGCTCGAGGGGACCGTCGTTGGAAGAACAAGATATCACAAAGGGAAAGAATGTAATGGTGGATAATGTTGATTTGGGATATGAGAGTGCAAGGGACCAAAGATCTGGACCGCCTTCAATGAATAATGATAATAATGATACCACGAGTAGGTTCATTCGATGGGTGGTTGGGCAATGCTGACTTCTATAGGACTCTTTGCGCCCGTACCTGGATGTGCTGCGAAACATGATATACATTCTAGGAGGAGGAGCTGGCTTTCGATTTCGATTCTTTTCCTTTCGGTCTACTCGACTCTTTTCTCGGGGATATATTTGGTTCTTGCGATTGTTCAACCTCGATATGGTCGTGCGATCCATTCGGGAGGAAAGTTGACGCCGGAAACTGCATCGATTTTGTTCGCTCTGTTTGCGAAAACGATCGAATTGTCCTTTGTTACGGTCTTCGTGACCTTTCTGGGCCAGGTTTTGAGTCGGAGGTCTTTGGTGAAAAGTTCCCGCGGGGTAACAATTGCGGAGATGACGATGAGGACCTGGGTTGTTCAGCCTGGATTCATGATTACACATTGGCAAGCTTTGCAACATGTTGGATTCACGGTCCTAGGATGTATTACCTTGACAGCTGCTTTCATGGCCATGTTCTATACTACTGCTTCCGATGCCCTGGTGTCGCCGCATTTGAAGTTCGGAAAATGGGAAGATAAGGAGATGGTGGGTTTGGTGAAGGCAAGCTATGCGAACCCGCCGTACATCGAGCAGAGTTGCAAGACTCCAATTTCTACCAAGGCCGATCCCCTCTATGCGGGGTTGACATGCTTGTCTGTGGAGTACGCAGGACAAGGTAAGCCTAGACTTCCTATTGTGCCGCCATTCTAATCAAGTACAGCATACCACAATTCGATTACATTCCTCGATACTTGGGCCTCGATCAATGCCGGAGGAACAGGTGTATCTTCTGACATGTCGGGTCGACCTCCAGCGCCTGCAATGCTCCATGACAACACGACCGTTGTTGGTAGCTGGGTCGCCACGAATACCAGCGACATGACTGCTGCGTATGAGAAGTACAAGCGGATTGTCAACAATGTCACGGTGTCGATGCCCCACGCAGGGATATTCGATGCCGCAAGAGCGCCCCAGAATGGAGTATTGCAGCCAGAAGAATTGGCAGGTGTCGGAGAGTACTCTATTGAGGCAGCAGTTGTCAGTCCAAGCTTGAACGTGCTGTGTGCCAATCTGAACAAGACGGAGCTGGCGCCTTTGATTTACACAGAATTTCCAGATGCCATCACAACAAACACGAGTGGTATTCCAGATCAACTCCAGGCTTATGACGGATTTGCAAACGATGTTCAGGTTATACCTGGCAAGGATTATCTCAACAGTACTGTGGTCGACGATATTTTTGAATGGGGCCCTACTCATGGTCGGCAGCCGCCCATCTTTCCAATGGTAAGCAGCTCTTACATCAAGTTCACACATCTAACAATCAGTAGTATCCGATCGAGTACAATTCTTTGACCAACATCACTGTAGCCAATTCCGATTCTGTTTATATGCTGATCAAAGCTGCGGATGTATCCACTCCAGATTACACCATCTGCCAGTTACGATCCTATCTTTCGCCTAATTGCAGCACTTTTTACAACGTCTCCGGGATGAGTGGAGGACGCCTGGAATCACGCTGCCAGGAAGACAATAGAATGGCATACAACAGATCTGTTGACAATGCTCCATTGGGTCCTCGAAATCTGGATTGGAGAAATGTCGGATCTCAGTGGATGTTGTCGCTGTCTTTAAATACTGGTATCTCAAACGCCAATTCATCCACCTCCCGACTACTTGCTCAACTCATCCCAACTGTCCCTGGATGGGGCGACGTAAAGCTCAACGCCCTGACACCGAGTATCTCTGAAACTCTCGCCGTAATGGCTGGCAGTACATTGCTGTTGAGCTCAACAGATGCGACGTTTCTGCACTATTGGAATTACACCGCCATGGTACTGGATCCAGGAATCTACGAAAAGTTCAATGCCACCATCACCTCTCAGCAGTACACATCAGGCGTAACTCAGAAGTGGCAAGGCATGTTCTACATCGTCCTCGCTCTCGTCTTCGCAACCAATGTCTTCTGCCTCACGTACTTTTGCGTTCGGAATGGTCTCGTCACAGACTTCACGGAACTTCAAAACCTCTTCTCCCTGGCAGTAAACAGTCCACCATCGGCACGACTTCACGGAAGTTGCGGAGGAGGGCCACAAGGCGATCAATTGAATGTTGATTTCCATACATTAGTAGATGATCATTCAGGTCATTTTTACATGAAGGAAGGGGTGGATGTGAGAAATGGGAGGGCGTACGATATGCGGAGGAGGAATAGTCCTGTAAACTTGAGGCATTTGAAGAGTATGACGAGCTATAGTAAGCTGAGTACCCCTAGAGGTAGTTGGTTATAGATAATGTTTATTTAGGGCTGCCGCTCCGGCTTTTGCATCACGAAAGCTTCTGACCCTCGCATCCCATTGTCGCCATTACTTGTGATTCTTCATCATTTGCCGTTTTGTACATTTCAACAGGGCTTTGTCAGAACAAGTCAAATTGTTTGTCTTCGCTCGCCCACCAGTCCCTGGCAGATTTGGCCGTGTTCCTGACCTCGGGACGGGTAGCTGACGGGAAGCGTGCGGATAGGTAGCGGGTATCCTCCTGTGGGAGCCGCCTTGCACCCCACTTCTACCCTAGCTAAGACAGCAAAGCTCAACGCTAGATTTGGTAAGCTTTTACGGATACGGAATAAGCCACACCGATATTTCTTCCATACTGCTATGTTTATTTATACTTCTCCGTAACTCAATAGCAGGCTTAAGAAGATGGAGAAGAATAGCGATGGAGAAGTTATGGCGACTAACTTCACATCCCCAGACATCAAGTCATCAATCGAACCTTCTGAAGTTTCGCCACCATCAAGTCTAGGCGACCGCCCAGCATGCTTCAAATCCACCATCCAAGAATGCCTCTTCGTCCTAACAGCAACAATGTCTATCGGCATGTCCTCCTTCCTCTATGGACTCTGCACCGTGATCACTGCTCCTATCGGGCGAGACCTGAATATGAGTAGTGCACAAATCACGTGGATCAACGCCTCCTCAGCGTAAGTCTCCCTCTCCATCCTGTCAAGAACTCAGCTAACAAAGTCTCAGTCTCAGCTCAGGCGCCTTCCTCCTCTTCTTCGCCAAAGTAGCAGACACCTTCGGCCGCCGCTCCCTCCTCATCTCCTCCATGGGCGCATTCTGCATCGCCAGCCTCATAACCGGCTTCGCCACAAACGCAATGTACATGGATGTCATGTGCGGTTTCCTCGGCCTCTTCAGCGCAGCCGCCGTTCCTCCCGCAGTTGGTATTCTCGGTGCTGCATACGAAGTTCCATGCAAGAGGAAGAATTACGCTTTTGCTTGCTTCAGTGCGGGGAATCCGGTGGGATTTGTTATGGGGAGTGTTTTCTCCGGCATTGCGGCCAATATCTTTAATTGGCGAGCGAGCTTTTATCTGTTAGCGATGATCTATGTAGTTTTCTTTGTGGCGGCTATCTGGACTGTGCCGAGGACCCAGCAGGGCCAGACGCAGAGGTTGGAATGGAGTGTGTTGAAGAAATTTGATTTGTTGGGGGTGTTGTTGAGTATTACAGGGATTGCATTATTTTGTTCGAGTTTGACGTGAGTGCATTGTAACGAAGGTCGCGGGAAGAAGCTGACGTGTGACAGAATCGCTGGTGATGCCCCGAAAGGGTGGAATACTGGTTATGTGATTGCGATGCTTGTGCTTGGAGCTGTTCTGATGGTCGGGTTCGTCGGATGGGAGGCGTTTTATCGATACCCGCTTATGCCCCTACATGTCTGGAAAGACAAGAATTTCTCTCTGGTGAGTCTCTTCTGGATTTGAGAGAGCCTAGCTGACTTTTAGATCAACGTCGTTGTACTATTGGGATTTCTATCCTTCAACGTGAGCGCATTCTGGTTATCGCTGTTCATGCAAAACATTCTCGGCTTCTCTTCCCTCAAAGTAGCCATCCATCTGCTTCCAATGGCCATCGGGGGAATCCTCGTCAACATCTTCGCTGGACTGGTACTCCACAAAATCAACAACAAAATTCTCACTGCTATCGGTGCCTTGGCATACCTTGGGTCTGGACTTCTTTTGGCCACCATGAAAGTGGATAGCTCGTACTGGGCTTTCATTTTCCCTTCACTCCTTCTGTCCGTGATTGGAGCTGACTTGGAATTTAATGTTGCGAATGTACGTTTTCCTGCCTCCTTGACAAGCTTCAACTGACCTTCTAAGATGTACGTGATGTCCTCACTTCCACCAGCACAACAATCAGTCGCCGGTGGAATCTTCAACACAGTGATGAAGATCTGCTCTGCAGTTGGACTTGGTATCTCCTCAAGTATCTACAGCGCCGAGAGTGATGGTGAAGCAGCTTTGCAGACCGCTTTTCGACCCTATAAGATGGTGTTTTGGTTTGTTGTTGCTGCCTCAGCATCCGCGCTGTTGTTTCTGCCTTGGTTGAGTATTGGTACACAGGGCCATAGAGAGGAGAGTAGTGAAGTGGAAACGGTAGTTGGGACTGAGAAGGGCCAGGAGCAGCACGCAGTCCAAGAGAAGAACACCTGATCTTTGGCAGTAAGACTCGGAATTCATTGCCTTCAGCCAAGCATATATATTTGAGTGCAAGAAATCTATGTACGTATGTTTAGAACTATCTTCATGTCCGGGCTGATACCCACTAGCCACAATCAACTGTAGCTCAGCATCTAATCTCGGTCACTGGTGCTTCAGTAACAGATGGTCCCGTCTTCTCTTCTGTCACCGCTGAATCGCCCTCTACAACAGTCTTCTGCTTCCTGAACTTGAATTTCCCGACTGCCCACTGATTACCAAAACCAAAGCCAGGATGTATGACGGTCAAAGCTGTACTGGCGAGAATGACCATGACTCCGTCCAGAACCATGAATTGAACTTCGCTGTTTGCAAGCTTGCCAGAAAAGCCTTCACTCAATTCGACAGATCGAAAAACGGTTCGGACGAAGAGGCAGAGTGTGGCAAATCCAAGTGCTGTACTTCTTAGCTTGGCCCAAAGTTACTGACAGATTTGAGAACTTACAAATCAAAAAGAGCTTGAACCTCTTCCCCTTATACAACTCTGCATTTTCAACCCTCCTTTCATCCTTACGCTTCCTCACACGAAGAAGAAAGTCGGCACTGCAGACCAAGAAAGTAAACAAGCTCGCAACCTGGAAAGACAGCCCTGCAACGAGAATGTTCGTGCCGATGTCAATCTTCAAAGTTAGTCGCATTCTTCAACGATGGATGGGAAGATTACCAAATTCTGATTCCACAACGGCACTGAAGCAGCAAGTCCACCCCCGCCAGCCTGCACAACCAAACTAACCAAATCACAAGCCATAAAGATCACCGTGTAAGACCTCGCCCGAATCCTGCTCATCCCCTCACCATACACTACCACGATCCTCCCAAGACAAAGATAGATCGCAGCAGCGATGAATACCGGACCAAGCGTCAACGTGATCAAGTACCACAAGAAGTATGCCCGATTGAATGGATCGTAATGCAGCAAGATTCGTGCGACGTAACCAAGGGATTCACAGGCTAGGCCAAGCAGCATCGAGACGCATACTAGACCGGTTTTGTACTTGATGCCGAGGAAGAGTTGGGCAAGGGCGAGGACGTCGAGGAGGACAAGGAAGAGGATGTTGCCTGCTAGCGAGGGCTGGTAGTGTATGAAGCCCCATAGCTTGACATCGCATGTTGCGAGTGTGCAGTGGAAACCTTCGATATATCCTTCTGGCACGCCCATGTTGGAGATGATGGTTGATCAGAACACGGGAGTTGTATCATTTTATCTTCCCCAGATCTGAAGTCCATTAAGCTCGGATGCACAGATAGAGTGTACACGATGAGGATGCAGACCCGGGGCGATGAGAGCTCTGAGGTCTGCCATTGGTGAGTAGGACGAGCAGGGGAGCTCTCGGTTACCGGAATAGGTGACGAGCTTGATCCGGGTAAATACAAGGGTACTTTGTGGTTTGTTATGCAGCCACGGTCGGATCTGGGAAGAGAGGAACTTAGGTGGTACATTAGCGATATAAGAGATACTTGATCGTAAGTCCCTTTTCAGATCCTGGAAGCGAAATCTGGGGGACTGGGCAGCTTGTCGTCTCTTGTCGTCACGAGACCCATCGGAAGTCCAGCCTGCTTGACGAAGCAATTGTTCTGGATCGTTGACACTTTGAACCAAGTGAGCTAATATAACATTGTTCCTGAATCTGCTCATAGAGATTCTACTTATTGTCTTAGAAGTTACCTCCCAAAGGAGGCCTGTCTTTTGCTCACCATTATGAATTGGAAATTGGCAAGAATTTCTGTTTACCGAGTTCTAAACCGTCCACATCTGTAAGTCGAAGAGATCCATGCGAAGCCACATGTTATTTCTCATTCCTTCGCATCACATGCAAGTACCATTTGTGCTTTACCTATGTGCCTCGCAGAATTTATGACAGCGATGCTGGTCTCCACCGCCATGGCAAAACCAAGAGCTGACGGAGGCTACACCTCGGCAAAATCCATGCAAGTATAACCCCGCATTCCTTCTGCTCGAACGACACCAGTCTCTGGAGACTTTACTACTTCATAATCAGCAGTTTATCAGATCGTCAGGCTTTTGGCCTTAGTTCCACAGTTCAAAATGTTGCATCAATGGAGCATCTCACAGTACATCACTCTGTGGTATGTCTTGCTCTCTGTCACGACTGCTCAAACTCAGCCATATTCCAACTCGCAATCCCAAAGCAAGATCACGACTTCCCTGATCTTCGCTCCCTGGGACGAACAAGTTTCTGTACTCGCTGTCGACATTACAGCAACAACCTACCTCCAAGACAACCATGATCCCTCTCGAAACAATTCAAACACAGACGCATGTCATGCCGAAGCGTATGACAGAGCGACGATCGTGAATGGCCCTTCTACTGCCGGCGTCACAATCGTATACACAGAGTGTGGCACAAATTTGGCCAGTTTAATTCGACTCGATTGCCCATTGACCGAACCCAACACCGCGACATGCGATTACAGGTTTTCAATAGGCAATTCGACGGGAACCTCGACCATGACGCAAAATTCATCCGAGTTGTCCCCTCAGCCATGTACCGTTATCGGCGGGATGGAGAAGTTGAGTGCTGGGTCCGTGATCGCGTCGACGACGTCTGGTTTGTCTACACAATATACGTACTTCGATCATACGATGCTAATTACCTTCAGCTGAAAGTGCATCAGTGCTGCAAACGACGGTTCCCTCTCTGGCTTCTCCCACCGCTTCTGTGCAGACACCATCACCAAGTACCACTAATGCGGGTTCATTCTGCGTGGTTCCGTTCTACAAAGCGTGTTTTGCAGTCGTAGTAGCTAGCGCATTCGGACGATCTCTAATGTGACAAGATCGGTAGTTTTGATGTGTCCCATCAGCGACTAATGGTTATTTGCCCAGCAGTCTGACGTGCGGAATATGTTTCGTATTGAAGTCAGCCTTACCCCAAAGAATAAGCACTACAAAGTCCTTGGTGTTGATCGTCAGATCGTCTTCTTCTACCGAATCTAGTGATCGCGAAGCTGTACTAGTGCTGCGTGTAGAACATAATGTCGTAACCAGTACTTTTGCTTTTGGGAATGACTGGTCAGATTGTACGACCAGGATATCATCATGCTGAGTCCTGAGCAAGATCATAAATTAATGTGTGCCCCGGACTTTGCACTTCCAAGCCAGCAATTCTTTCTCGCAGTCATCGCAAAATGAAGTTCTCAATCTCTGTCCTCTCTCCTTGGTGGGTTGGCTTCAATTGCCAGTGCAGCAACTACATGCACGCCTTCTCCAAAGGTCACACCAAAAACGCAATATGAATTTAGCATGAACCTCACTCTGGGAGCTGGCACCAGTATCGGCTTGAATATCGACAACTCACGCCAGACTTACCTTCCTATCATCGGAGGGAGTTTCTGTGCCAAGTGGAACGGAGGGGTAACAGGTACAGTTGTGGTGAGTTCTGCTTCCCTTGGACGACATTAAGAGGCCTCAACATTAATGGTTCACTCTTGCAGTCCGGTGTAGCTGATTTCATTCAAACGGCAAACGGGACAGGTCCGTACAAGCTCGGCTTCGAGTACCTGCTTAAAACTTCCGAGACCCCTCCTGCAAACATTGTGGTCAGGCAATCTGGATGGGAAGTCAAGTTTGTTGGGAGAACGACTTATGCTTTCGAGACTGGCGATGCTCGGTATAGCTTCATCAATACTGGAGTGTACGTCGGAGTCGAGACTGGTTATGTGATGAATGGAACGACTACCTATTGTGAGTTAGACCTTGATGTATAGTTTGACGCTGATAGGTTGCCTGTGAAGCGTCCGTTGATGGGTACAGCCTGGTCTGAGGCTTCGTTTCCAATTTATCACATATCTCTTCACTGAATGTCAGGGGAGCATGAATTTATAGTTGAATTCTGGGGAAGAGGATTTGAAGTTTCGGAATCCTTAGACTTAGAAACAGTTACAAACAATCATCATGAAATTCAGTAGATCAAGATGAGACCCAGCAAGCCAAAGATCAAAGTTGTAGGTGCTGCCATTCCCTTTGCGTCCCCTGTGACTTCAATAGGTAGCGGCGATGGTGCCAACGTCCCCCTGGGCGATGCTCCTATCGGTAGTGTAGTGGGCTGTGACACACCATCAGGACAGTGCCAATGGTCGTCATGCGCTACACATTCTCCTTCTCCACCTAATGACGTTGGCGATGCCCCCCCTGGCGATGTTGTCGGCTCTGGTACGCCTTCGGGGCAATGCCAATGATCACCGTGAGCTTCACATTCTGTTCCTTCTACGCCCTTACTTGGAGAAGTCTCTGAAGGGGGCGAAGTTGGCTCAGGGACTCCTTCTGGGCAATGCCAATGATCACCGTGAGCTACGCACTCTGTTCCTTCGCCGTCCGTAGTTGGAGAGGTCTTAGATGGGAGTGAGGTTGGCTCAGGAACTCCGTCGGGACAATGCCAATGGTCGTCGTGAGCTTCACAAGTCCTTACAGGTGTCGGTGGGGTAGCTGTAGTTGGAACTTGCGACGGAGGATCTGTAGGCTCAGGAATCCCCTCAGGGCAATGCCAATGATCACCATGAGCCTCACATGTCTCTATAGCTGTGGGAGGAGTGGTTTCCGAAGGACCTTGAGATGGTGGAGTCGTTGGCTGTGGTACACCATCTGGGCAATGCCAATGATCACCGTGAGCCTCGCAAGCCTGTACTGGTGGAGAGGCGCCTGTTGGTTGAGTCTCAGATGGAGGTGTTGTTGGCTCTGGTACACCTGGCGGACAGTGCCAGTGGTCGCCATGAGCTTCACATGTTTGGACTGGCGGAGGGGGATTCACTGGGTCAGTCGGTGGTGGGGGACTTGTAGGCTCTGGCACTCCGGGAGGGCAATTCCAATGATCATCATGGGCTTCGCAAGTTTGTGTTGGCGGAGAAGTGGTCGTTAGTTGAGCCTGGGGTGGAGGGGTGGTTGGCTCTGATACACCCGGTGGGCAATGCCAGTGATCGTCGTGAGCTTCACATGTTTCTGCTGGCGGAGAGGAACTCGTAGTAGTTTGAGCAGGAGGACTTGTTGGCTCTGGTACGCCCGGTGGGCAATGCCAGTGATCACCATGTGGAGTGCACGTTTCTGGAGCTAAGAACAAATATCGTTAGCTGTTTTGAAAGCGAGAAAAGTAAACAACGGCCACAAGAAAATCTCGGGGATAAGGAAAGTCTGGAAGGCCTCTCGCAGTCCCATGAGTATGATTCAAAGTATGGAATGAGATGAATGTGCTTTGGTGACGGACCTTGGGTTGTACTGCCTGTCGGTGTTGCAGTGGCTCGAGTTGAAGAGGTGCTACTTGGCCAAGGTTCGCAGTGCCCTAAAAGGAATCTGATCAGTTTGTGAACTCGGTAATCTTGGGAAGGACGTAGTGCTTACAGTGGTCATCGTGAGGACTACAATTGGACCCTGTCGGGGATGGTGGGAGGGATGGCGCTGATGATGACGAAGAGGTACTACTTGGCCATGGTGAACAGTGCCCTGGATTGAAAGTCAGCAGATTGGTTCGAAGCTTAGAGATAACAAGAAGTACAGAACTGACAGTGATCTCCGTGCGGGGTACAATCAGATCCAGTTGGGGATGGAGGCAGAGCCGGGGTCGAGGAAGCTGTTGTAGGACAGGCAGTGATGGTTGAAAGTGTCGTTGTAATACTGAAACCTGCCTTCGTCAAGGCATTGGAGTCATAGATACCGTATCCAGTAAATACCACACCATTTGTCAGGGAGTAAACGGAGGTGTGCACGTAGACCCGAGTGCCACTAAATGGAACTCCTGAAGTCGAGTGAGCACTATTCATGGAAGTGAGCCATTCGGGATAATTTGTGAGGGTTGTCTCCGCTAATCCGAGTCTGGTGCTGATTCTTGTTCTATAGTGAGGGAAAAAATCGTGAGTAAAGAGACAAAATTTGGAACAGGGTCAACTCACGAACAAACTCCAGCAGAAGGTGGAATTTCTTGAGGTAAGCATCCGACAGCAGAGCAGTGCTCAGCAAGGTAATGCTGGCATAGCAGAGACTCTTGAGACAGACCATTGTGCCGAAGATACGCTGGACGCTTAATTTCAAGTCAATCGATTCTCCTCTTACGAAATGTTCCTCCCAATTCCATGTGGTGAGAGGGCACTCCATCTTTATAGATTTGTAATTATTAATCGCACAAGCCATTAAAGCCGACCTATGTTTTCCCGTGTTCTGTCAGAGCTGTAAACATCGTGCCAAGCATGTCGGCATGGGATGTGATATTGGGGACAATCCAACATTTGCAGAGGCAAACGAGATTCTTCTCGAGCTTTCACCAAACAGCTCACGGTTATGAAATGTTTCTCAAAATCCCTGTACTCTAGGCGTCCGAAGTAGGAATGTCCCGTCCCTCGGGGTGCTTGGCCAGGCTATCAGTCCCCAACGTGAGGCACCTTGATGGCTCTCTGTTTGCTTGGAGTCCTGGACAACGGCAACATTTCCAATCAGCTGGAAGAATTCTATGAGATGTTCATTAGAAACGGTTGTCACCCCATGCCGAGAATATTGAACAGGTGCAGCACAAATCCACGCTAATACCTGGATGGTTGTGTGATGTTCTTAGGAGGCAGGTACTTGCTAATGCAAGGTACCCTGATGGATGTGTACCTGCTTTGAAAGCTATCAGTACGCCAAAGTATACATGAAAAAAGTCTCTACAGCCGCTGCAAGAACGTTTAATCCCACGCCGAGAATATTGAATGGCTGCATAATAACGTTATACGAACCTTGGAAATCTTGGTCCAACTCTTGCAGACAGGTAATGAGGCACAGTTGGAATCTTCTCCACAACTAAGCACCACAATGAGATCAACAGGCTTACATATCCTAGGTCCAAAAGCCATGAGCCATGCGGTAAGAGGGGGTGATGGCTCACAGAATCTGGCACGTTGGGGTAGTGACTCAATTGTTGCAGATACAACAGTGCGCAGAAGCTGGCTTCATTGTGCAGAACCTCAAGGCCGAACGATGATATTGGCCTGAGGACTGGACATCAACTTTCACACACTGGTGGGAACAGAGAGGTTAGGAAATGATCCCACTGACTTGTTAATGACTTGGCGAGCGTGTCCAGGATGAGATGCATCAATATGCTTGCAGTCCGATCAGGAGATACTTCCAAAGTGCAGTATAGTATCTCTCAAGGTTGATAAGCAGCAGTCTAGGAGATCGAACGAACGGAGAGGCCCAGATTGGCCAGACAATTTGTAGGAACGATGGACAGGGCTAACGAAGGAAAATATAAAAAGAGGCCGCCTACTCCCTGAGATATGCATTTCTTGAACTCACCAGTCGTGCGCCTTTGATCAAAATAATCACGAAAAGAGAACCGGGCTCTCAGTCAAAACCTCGACCCGACAGTCAAGAACTATTCATCACTTCTATCTCGAAATGGTGTCAGCTTCTTTCCTCTTCGTGGCGCTCCCCTTGATTCTCCAAGCAGTAGCAGCGCCGGGGCAATCATCTCGACCTCTGGCAATCCGTCAAGAACATGAATGTTTCAATCCCCTCGTTTGTGGTGCGCCAACAGGCGACTGCGAGTGGTGCTGCATGACCCCACCTGGAGACTTTTGCCACCAAGATGGCACTGAGACGTGTGGGTTAAATGGTGGAGGAGAGTATTATCATTGTGAGGAGCACGTTGCTAGGACGGCGAAGGAGTGAAGAATAGAAAGATACGAGGTGATGGAAGATGACACTGAAGGGAGTCATGACATCGGATGATAAAAGGCGTCAATCGACTGAAAGTCCGGAATCCTGAAAAGCCGGGAAGAAGAGTTGACAGCGTGTGGGATGTTTGGAAGGAATGAAGAACCGTGGGACAGTCATTACTGTAGCCTTAGTTAAATCGTGAAAATGGAAGAAGTTGGTACCTACGTAGCCACGATAGCCTTCTGGCTTCCATTATTTTCTCAACATGAAACGGACGACTACTTGCTGCGGGTAAAACGTCTGTGACAGATGATGGGGTCCCAGTCATTCGTGAAGCCGCTGTTGATTGATAGCGTCTTGTTGAAAGCGAATGCTTCCAGGGGCTGGAACTTGGAACTGTTCGTAAGTACAAAATATCCACTCGCTTTGTCCGTGCTGACGAGATCACAATGGAATAACATCAATGTTGTTTCTCAACATTTCTCTGGAATGAAGTAGCAAAGACCCCACCTAGAAGTCCATGACTTGTTGATGATCCGATACTCGAACTCGACATCATCCTGTTTGCTAGTCCATGTCGGTTTTTTGAAGCGCTCAAAGGCCCGTTTGTTCAGCAGTACGTGGAAACTACCTTCATACTCATATCTCGAACCCGTGCATCGTGACTCCGCTGCCGAGAGGTGGCCAAAAGGGCAATAACGCTGGAAGTTGAAATGACCTCGTGCAGACTTTCGGAATGACAACGTGCAAGGCAGCAGTGACTTGGATGGTAATCTGTCGCATGCAATTTCAGATGATTTCTTTGTGTAGTGGCTGGAAGGCTGAAAAGAAAGCCTCGCCAAGCAGGCAATGCCTGCGCAGGTCATCACTCTGATTCGACCTCGGTGAGACATATTTCAGCTTGAACCAGTTCCAACATCTTGGCGTTTCTTTGAATGAAGATACTGAGATCTGCACCGATCAATTTGTTGCGGTGTCGCGATACTGGCCAACGCAATCTTTGCGATCCTGCTCCCTTCAAGTGAATTATTCTTCATCGAGCTTTTGGTTTGTTTGTGACTTGCTCGGTGGAACTATGCAGCCTTTCGGAGTAAGCAGGAGCTGTAAAAGTGAGAATACGGACTTGGCTTTCTTTCGCTTGCGGGCGCAGAGGAGCTTCAGCGTGGACCATGATTTCGTGGCGTTAGGCGGTTACACTTGGCTATCCAGCCTTAAAGCAGGATAATTCGTCCTTGATCCGCTTGACTGCGGATAAGCAACAAAAGGCTTCTTGGCTTCCTAATCTACGTTCTTGGGCGTTGCGCAGTGCAGCCCCTGGGATGAAATAAAGGGCCGGCTCTTCCCAGTCGCGCGAGAAGTTTAGCATCAACATTTCTTGCGCGTTCGAGTACTTTTGGTAGTCTGTTCGGACTAGCATAATGCGCGTTCCGTGTTCTGTTGTCGTTGTTTGTATTTACGTCTTCAATGTGAGAGCGCAAATTTTTTCAGAGGAGCCTGAAGTAACGCGAACCACGCGCCGTGTCACCGCGACTCCAACAATTACCTCAATTCCATCGGCCTCGGCTGTCGCAAGTCCATGTCGATCAATTAGCAGCCTCGTTGCTTCTCAATCTGCAAGCGACCCTGAAGGTAATCATACCTGATTTATGATGTTCCATTACTCATCCATACATAGAAACCGATGGTCCATTCTTCCCTCCTTCTTGGGCAACGCAATGTTTAGAATCCGTTCCGCTGGCAGTCGATCGATCAAGCAGATTCATCGACTACGTCAAGCCATATCTTCAATTCCAGAGTACACTCACGTACCTCAAGGATCCTCCTAAAGGCTACACACTTCCTGGTGTTGATGTTCTCGGTGGTCTTGACGTGATCCAAGGGAACCTCCAGAGCGGAATTTACAAGAATCAATGGAGTTTTGAGAAAGATCTTTACCAATTGATAAATGTCTTACCGCACGATTTCCATTTCAACTTGCCGCTACCCTTGGTCGGACTTTTCACCTTCGGAACCTACAAAAGACTGGTCTCCGTGTCCGAGGATGGAATTTCGCTACCTGCTGTGTACTTTAAAAGTAACGTTTACGTTCCAGTACTTGACAAAGCGTACTAATCACTCCAGGTGACCTGGACAAATACCTTTTCGGGACAACTAGATGGACCCCTTCAGAAATAACTATGATCAATGGGGAAAATGTCACAACATATCTCGAGACCATTGCTGTCCAAAATTCTGCCTTTCAAGATGCGGATGCCATATACAACCAACTATTCTACAGCCTTCCACAGAACTTGCAAGGTGGTGCGAATTTGTTTTACAGTGGAGCATGGGAATTTGGGTTCGATTCAAATATCAACAATTATACCTTTGCGAATGGATCTTCGCAGCAGTTGTACAACTACGCCTCGCTCGCACCAGGTGTCGACTTTAGTGGTGTTGTTGATGGAACAACACTCTTCCAGGCTATCGAGGTCGAGCCAACCACGGATGTCGAAAACATCTTAACTTCACGAGACATCGAAGACCCTCGCAAGAAAGTCCGCAGACAATTGTTCACTGGAAGTATTCCGGGCTATCCAGATGCTTTCGTGACTCATCCAGAAGATCCATACACTGCGGGATATTTTCTCGGCGAGGACTCGGAAGTTGCAGTCCTTCAAATGAGTGCATTCTCATCACCCAATTCCTCTAGTGAAACCGACCAGCGTAACCAACAGGCCACTATCGCCAGATTCCTGGCTGAATGCAAGCAAAGAGGCAGTACGAAACTCATCGTTGATCTCAGTGCTAATGGCGGAGGAAGTGTTTTCAGTGGCTATGATGCTTTCAAGCAACTCTTTCCGACTCTTGTTCCGTATGGTGGATCTCGCATGCGAACAACGCCTTTCGTCAATTATATGGGGAACGTCTTCTCTTCCGCTGGTATATACAATGCTTCCATTCGACCGCCTTGGCAAATCCAATCTGCTCTTGACAAGGATTTGAACAAGTACCCTTCATGGAAGGAGTTTGGTGGACCATTTCGATTCCACGGGGATAATTTCTTGGCAATTACTAGAGCGAACCTGTCTGATCCGTTGATGACAACGGGATTCTCGGTTGCTGGGTACTTGGAAGAGCCTGAGATTCCAGTTGCAGCTTTCACTGCTGAGAACATTGTCGTTCTTTATGATGGTGCTTGTGGTTCTACGTGTGCCATCTTTGCAGAATTCATGAAGATTCAGGGTGGAGTGAGAAGCATTGCTATGGGTGGTCGGCCACAAAATGGTCCAATGCAAGGTATTGGAGGAACGAAAGGGTATGTTCCAAGCGTCCGTGGTTGTGCTTGCTGACCATTCCTAGTTCTCAAGTCCTGACGTACTTTGCTTTTGAACTCCATCGCGCTGCATTGAATCTTTCTCTGGGTGTTCTCGACGAAAAGAAAGCAACCATCCCCGAAGCGCCAGATGCAGCCTGGATCCCGCCTGATTTTTACCAAGACTCGCCACTCGGTTCTAAAGCTTATCTCCTCGCAGGCGCAAGGGTCAACCTCCGGAATGCTGTCCGTGATTCTGATTCTACACAAACTCCACTTCAATTTGTTTATGAGCCAGCGAATTGCCGTCTGTTTTATACGGTTGACGATGTTTATGATATGACTGCACTTTGGACTCGTGTGTATAACACTACATGGGGTGGAGCTCCTTGCGTTTCCGGAAGTACTACTAGCAGTGATGGCACGATTCCAAGTCTTGCGACAGACACTGTGGCCTACAGCGATAGCGCTAACCTTCGGATTCAACTACCTGCTCAGCCAGGACTGGTGGCGATTGCAAGTGGACCAGGGACGGGTGCGAATTCGGGTGTTGATAGCTTTGAGAACAAAAGTGCCGGAAGTACAGTTGGTATCAGCGTGGGACTTTGGGTGGTTCTTGGGTCTGTCACATTGTCTATTTTGTATTAAGATACCATATGAGAATACTTCTGGCTTGGATCAAGCTTGTCCAATTATGTTCGTGAATTAAAGAGATCTCGTCAGTAGCATAGTAAGATGGACCTGAACAGATTTGTGAGGAGTACTTTACGATTTGAACCAAGTCTCTGAGTGCGCATAGTTTTCAATGGGCCATGGCCTGCTACCTATGCTATCTAATGCTGACCACCCATCGTATCGACCATCTTTGAGATGGACTTGTCTGTAGACTTTTACTTTGATGTTGGCAAAGAGACTAGACTTGTCGTCAGACCTACCTCCCAACCGCAGATGTGGGAAACTCACTGCCTGCGGAGATCCGCCTTCGGAAGAAGTGTTGTTTGGGTAGTTATTACAACTGGTGTCGGGAGGGTGAGAAGCGTGATCTATGCCAGCAGACACTGCATCCAACGGCTATGCTTGGAGACACTGTGTTCATGGGAGTTGCATCATGTGTAAATTCGCAGCTTTGAGCCGGGGGTCTCTTATATAGCCAGTTTTACGGCAGTGTGAAAGAGGTGTTTGCGGCTGGAGACCAGTGTCCCTTCACAAACACTGCTATTGAAACACTTGCCTTGGACTCGCAGTTACGGAAGACTTGGCAGCATGTTGAGGCCGGCCTTAGCCATGATCTGGTTGCACTTATTAAGGCCTACCTCTACGCAAAAGCTCGGTGCTATCATGGAATCCAGGGGTCAGTGCAGAAGTCATTTGGGGTCCGAGAGGAGCATCGGGTTTCGGCAGCCCTTTTCTATGCCATCGATCGTCGATTTGGAACGCTGAATTTGCGTCAACAAAAATTTGCTTCTGCAGGTGACGAGGTGCCATACTTTACTCTGTTTCTATTACCATCGGATTTCCCTGGGCTCGTTATATAAATTGTTAGCATAAAGTTTTTATTTATCAAGCGATTTCTTTTAATTAATTTTATCTTTTATTAGTTGTATTTAATTTAAAATTCTTTTTTACGTCCCTCCTTTTACTAAATATAAAAATATCTTTTTTAACGCTAATAAGTAATATAAAAAAATCGTTTTTGATTTTAACAACTAATTTTACGAAATTCAAACCTGTAACTTTATGCCGCCTAGCTAAGCTATATTAAGCTTTAATAATAATTACACTTCTAATCACTTTAACCTTTATATAATTAGTATTAAATAAATGCTTTTTAATCTTTATCTAATATGTAATACGATTAAAATAGTACACTTTTTAGAAGTCTAATCTTTAAAAGTTAAAAGTAACGCGTAAAATTATTATTATTAAATGTTATCAAATATAACATTTGCAAACTAATAAAGTTGGATTTCTTTCACGTTAATAGCGGTGATTTTAAGCAGGAGGAAGGACATCACGCTGACTTTGTTATTGTAACTACCTGCACCCATAACAAAAGCACGTGACTAACCAACTATCTTACCTTTTCTGGATATTTATTAGCTATTTTTTATGTACTTTTTAAGCGTAATCGAATTGCTTTTTTAGCTTTTTTTTTTACTTTTTTACCTCTTATGATTTGTTATTTTTTAAAGCACTTTTTAAGCGCAATTAAATTGCATATATAATTAACTTTATAACTTTTAATTTTGAATTAGATAAATAAATTTAACTTTTTAGAAAATCTAGCAAGATTTGTTGTAGTTCTTTTGGAATTATACTTTTCGCTTTACCTTGGATTTTTCTTTTTTACCTTATAATTGATTAACGAGACTTTTTTTATAATATGGTGTAACGTACTGTAAACGGGTGGAATCGATTGATATTGTCCCCTGGAAACATATTACGTCTGCGAACCGTAGTACTCTGCCTGGTAAAGCTAGTTACACGTGTCCTGAAGCCATATATATACCCAAGTCCAAATCACCTGATTACCACGTGCCCTACTACAGTAAGAACCAATTTGCGGTTAGAAAACTACTAGGTATTTAAGTAAAAGGTTAGGTAATAAAAAAAAGGTAAGATAGTAAAAAAAAAGAAAAAGGGCTGGAAGTTTAAAAAGAAAAGAAGGCTTAATTTATCTTAACGGCTTGGTAAAGAAAAGTTAAAAAAAAATCTTAAATGTCAAAAAAGTAAAGTATTTATCAATAAAACAATAAGGAGATCCTTGAAAAATTAAGTATGAATTAATTATTTTATAAAAAATAAATTATTCAAAGGATTGCAAAATTATTTATTTTAAAAAAAATATAAATTATAAACGTGGGATTTTACTCAAGTAAAAAGAAGGACTTAATTTTTTTTAAATTAAATACAACTAATAAAAGATGGAATTAGCTAAAAAAAAGTCGCTTGATAAGTAAAGACTTTACGCTAACAATTTATATGGCGAGCCCAGGGAAATCTAATGGGAATAGAAACAGGGTCTTGTTTGTGCGGGTCATTTACGGATGCACGAGTTGTATCAAGAAGAGGGCCCTGGATTTGGCAATCATCGCGTACCAGCTGGGGTGAGTGAACTTTATCGGTCCTCTGCGCGAGACATTGCAACATGGGAAACAGGTCACTATTTCCAGTTCAAACTTCTTCCGCTTTCATGACGAGAATGTCTTTCGAGAGCCTCTCTGTTTCCTCCCGAAGCGATGGCTGTCTGAAAATTTGACCTCTATCAATGAAGCCTGGATCCCGTTTTCGAAGGGGAATCGTAATTGCATTTAACAGTAAACGTGGGGAAAATCCTGACCCGAAGATATGAGTAATTGACTGAGATTTTCAGGATGTCAATAGTCGAAACAAAGCTGTTTGTGGCACATTTTGTTCGAAGATTTGACTCGGTTGAACTCGTGGATCCATTTGAATAAAAGAACGCCTGGTTAAGCATGCTATAAATCCTCTGAGAATGTTGCTCAGCGAGGCCTAGAAGTCGGTTCTTTATGTGAAGGGTTTTACATTAATTAAATGAACGTAGGACAATATAGAGTCTTCACGGGCATTAAAATCGGGCGAACAATTGATTCAGTGAGGGGGAAAAATGGCATTCTTCTATGAAGCATATAGTACTTAACAGAGTTCACTCCTACTCGGTGATGGTATTCAAATTGACCATCTGTCGAACTCCATCAATCACTAGCTTAGAACAAATACAAGTGTAAGTAGGTGGAACTCTATTCAGATCGAAGAGTTGGGTAGAAGTGTTTGAGAAGTCAACATCAAACATCGATCAGACTACCTACCTAGGTACGTAATCAAATAACCAGATCATTATTAAATAGGTTTAGGGAACGCGTCATTGGAGCATCATTTGCTGCGGCAGCTCCTCCGCCCAGCGCAGCGCTGTCGAAGGGTGGCTTGATGCATTTGCAGAATATTCGCCCAGAACAAGAAACTGGCCATGTTATGGGATCACCAAAGCTGTATGTTAAGCGCAACGGTGAAAATTAGTTGCAACTGAAGGTGAAACCTCTCTTTCGCCTTGAAGGCAAGGACGAGATGATGATATAATCTACCAGCCTAGGTATCTCCTGCACCCACTCTAATTACTAAATGGTAACTCGATACTTGTAACGTCCAAGATGTTCCTTGCGAAGCTAAGGCCTGATTGGGAAGGCATTCCGGTGGCTGCCTCAGACGTTACGGAGGTAGTTCTGGACTGTGGAGGCGGGAGCGGGGTCGCGTGCGGGGGCGAGGGCGATTTGCCAGATTTGGTGAAGAGTGCATCACTTGTTGGCTTGCTCCTTTTAAATCTCTCCCCGCGTTACAATCAATCAATCTCCAGGTTGCAACCATTCAACACCGCATCTTCGTCGACTGTATTATATCACTGTTATTGTACCATCCCACCACGCCGCCCTTCACAGTTGAAGCAGCGGTAGATCAAAGCCTAGCATAATATGCCTGCGGTTGATTAGGAGAGGCCTCTAGCAGGAGCAAGACGGGAGGAAATCCACCTGCCGTACACACTGTCGCTGTCGGACATCGTGGTGTGACGAAACACTCAAAACTCAACACTCAACTCTCAACCTTCTAACATACCCGGCCAGCCAGCATGGATCTCGCCTCGGGAGGAGCGATTCAGAGGAAGGACTCATTGAAATGCCCGAGCTGTGATCGGACATTTGCACGCACTGAGCACCTCACAAGACACATGCGCTCACGTAAGAACACCCCCCCGC
>JAFJYH010000345.1:0-45176 GCA_017365405.1 Cadophora malorum | reverse complement strand
GTACCAGACGATGTGGTGTGTGGTGAGGTGATAGGCGGCACGCAGCAAATACTACACGTGATTCAGCGCTTCATCCTGCCATTCGTCTCTCTTTCGTTTTGTTTGTTGGTTGTGTCTTGGTTTTGTTGGTTCTGTTTTGATGCCGCTCACTCGGCTAGGGACTCGTGTCCTCATCCAGTCCGATCCCATCCCATCTCATGCTCCTGCCTCATTACCACCTCAACAACACTTTCAAGTCCTCCACATAACAGGCCCTCATCAGTTGCCGAGTCCAGGAATGGACAGGAACGGTTCCGAACGAGATTATGATCCTCTCTGGTTCGAGAAGACCATCATCCCTCTCTTCTACAAGTGCACGCTCATACTCGGCCTTATCCTCCCGATTCTATATCTCCTCATCTCACTCTTGGGCGTGAGCGTCGACATCAACTTTAAAGGCAGGAACTGGATTTTAGGATTCATCGCCTTCCTAACGGCAATCATCGATCTCTGCTCTTTCACACAACCGTTTAATCTGGCGAGGCCGGTATATGTCTGTTTTTATCCCATCCGAGGCGAGACGTTCCACCATCCCGAGGTACGTGCTGTTCTGTCCTGTCCTGTACTTTCTTTTTCTTTTGCTTTTGCTTTCCTTGTCTATACTGTGTGTGTTGGTGTTGGTGTTGCAAGATTCAAATCCCTCTGTGGAGTGTCAGTGTTCCTTCTTACTTTCTCGATTCAATATCACTCCTCTTTGAGTATGAGTCTGAGTCTGAGTTTGAGCGGCGAGCGCTTGAATGCTGTGGGATGGTGAAGTGTGTTGCCTCAACAGGGGATTGATTGGGTTAAGATGAATAGGAAGGAAGATAGAGATAGATGAAGCTGGTTATTATTCCGAAGTTCTGACTCCTGTTTAGGGAACGCATCTTAGGATTCATTGGCTTTGCTTCCTCTCTGCTGCGTTGGCGGCTGGTGGTGCTGCGGGGTGGGATGTTTTCGTTTTGTTCAAGCAGTGGTTGATGGAGCTGAAGAGAGAAGGACGAAGATGGTATGGAGAGGTGGCTGGGAGAGAGGGAGGCAGGAGAGAGTGGTGGATATTTCCGGGGAGGGGGTATGTGGAGGATATGTTTGGAGAAAGTGGGAATGAAGAAGACGAGAATTGGAACGGAGAGAATATCAACCTGGGCGAGAGAGAAGACGACGAGGGCGAAGAAATGGGGAGCAAGGCGAAGACCAGTATTGCAGCAAATGAGGGCCTGAGTCTATTAGGAGTTGGAAGTGAGGAAGTTTGTCCGATCGTAGACGACTGTGGAAGCTTGCATTCGAGTAATGGAAGTGACACGCCTCTTCTCACAACTAACGAGGATCCTGGAATCGCGGAGACGACTCAAGGTTTCGTCACGACGGTAAAGGGAGAAGCGGACAGAGAGGAAATCTCGAAAACGGTTGCAGTGGGAGACCCCTCACCAAGAAATTGGCTGTGGAGACTTATAGAACAAGAAATAAAGAGACTGAGTAAGGACAGACTGATGGGACTTGCATGGCTCATGACTGTAGCAGCGTGGTTGGTGATGTACGGACGGAGCAAGAAGGGTAAGTTTTGGGGAATGGAATATGCATAAAAGCAGAATGATTAATTGCGTGACTGAATGTATTCGAATTACCTCAGAAGAGCTTCGATCTCCCGAGAAGCCAATACGACATGGGAAATGCATAAAAACTGACTGACGCTCGTTAAGAAGTGCTTGTAATAAGATAAAATGAAAGCAGTGCTGGATAATCACTGAATCAAAATCTGAAATGGGCACTAAAGAGACCATATAGGAAGAACAAGCGAGGAGATCTCATCTCTCTTCCCAAACAAGACAAAAGCATGTGCCCAAAACGTGACTCTCTTCCCATCAACCCGATCGCCTGCAGATATCGGCCCGACAACAAAACGCCTCTTTCAAGCCTCATCCTCAACCCCAACCAACATGCATGCATGTATTCCTCAAGCGGCATCGTGTTGCTTCATTGTATGCGGGGTAGACATAGACACAGACAGACACGGCACATGGCACTTTGCACATACGCCATCGGTGCCAATGCCAGTGCTAATGAGGATGTCAAATTACATGCAGCCTATCCCGCGTGTCTGTTCGCTGAAAGCCTGATAGGTAGGAGGAATCTGGGGTTGAGGGGAAGGGAGACAGGAGGGGGAGATATTCGCGATTTCTACCCCGCTATTTTCTCTGCACTCACTGTGTGAGAGAACTACCTACCTATAGTGAATACCGGAATAATCATCGCTTTGATTACTCTCCTGAAGATACCAAAATGACAGAGTTGATGCGAGTAGGATTCAAGGCGGCACGACAAATTCAAGAGAAAATGGTAGGGGAGGAAAGAAAGGGGCATGAAAGTTCATGATCCTCGCATCCTACACCCAGATGCAGCTCCTGGTGCATGAACCATAAAGTGTAAATTGGGTGGATGGCGGGCTACGATTTACCTGCCTTTCCGAAAGTGTTCCGGGAGGGTTTGCTATCGGCCGGGACATCTAACATGCATCCCGTTCGTTGTGTTCCGTCGAAGCTACCAGTATTGCGTCCTCAAAGCTTAAAAGCTGTGCTGCTCTGACTTCCAGTTCTGATGTCTCAATACTCCAAGGCAAGACAGAATTAAAGCAGCATCCATCTACATCCAATCCCGTAACTCAGCCGACCAACCATTGCTCCAAGCTGATGGTTACACTGGTGCTTGAAAGGTAAAGCGTCTGTATGTCACGACTTCCAAGTCCGTCCCGCTTGCTGGACTCGAGCCGAACCCCAGAAGTGGAATAGTAGGGATCTGACTCGCAGGCTGCGCACTGAGGTCATTGGTCCAGGGTGTGGCTCGGCTCGGCTCCAGAGTTGGGAGTTCGGGTTGCGCTTTTTGTGTGATGGGGGAGGGCAGGGAAGACAGGGAAGACAGGGAGGGGATGGGATGTGGCGAATGAGAAAGGAGGGAATGAAGGCGAAGAGGAGTGATGATGAAGAGTGGAGGAGAGGATGCATGGAGTGGATGAAATACACGAATGAGAGGAGGGTATCTGGAGGCATTTATGGGGATTTTGCGAAGGGATTTTAATTGAGGCAGGGGTGGGAAAGGTGGGGAGAAGCCTTGAACCCGGGGATCTGGCTTTGGTGTGCAGGGAGGGGGAGAACAAGAGGCAGGTTTGTTGGGGATGTGGGTGTGGATGTGGATGTGGATGTGGATGTGGATGTGATGTGATGTGACCAAGGGGAGGAAGATGGGGAGGAACTGGAAGAGAAAAGAAGGAGAGAACGGAGAGGATTAGTAAAGCGGCATTGCTGTCAGGCAGTCGGGCTATGACAATTATGGTTGAAGCTAACCCTTTCTTATGGAGAAACTAAATCTTGTCTTGTGCTAAATCTCTCTCTAATGTGATGAAGATCTCGGCCGGGCGTTATTGGACAACCAGACCAAATAAGGTTGGCTTGAGTCGGGCATGATCTAACGCCTTCCCTTCTCTCGTCCTCGTGTCGAACAAACCAAACCTCTTCCTCTCTGCCACCAACTCTTCCACCAGACCGACGCCAGAGAAGGAGAGAACATTCGACTGATCCTAGAATCAGATCTCGTTCGGAGTTGAGTCGCAGACCGTTCTTGAGACGACACGGACCGGTCTTTCTACGAACCAGACGAGCGAGGCCATTGTTCGTCGGAACTTTGAAACACTGCTTGGTTTGCGGCCATACATTCTCGCCTGCAATACCGACTCATCTCTGCTCTCGGACTCGAATTGAGTACATCGACTAGCCGCGGGAACCACTGCATTCGTGGGGAGCGCTTGCGAAATAAAGACAAAGAAATAGGTAGAGAAGACGGTGTGAATTACTTTGGAAGGAAGGGAATATATCTCAATGGCTTGGACTTGGACCTGGACTCGACGACAACCATGACCTGACCTTCCGACTCAACGACTTCGAATACTGCGACTGCGACCGTTGCGATGGACGACCACGAAAGGGTGATGCCCTCTCGTGGGCGATCGGTATTTGTGGTTACGACCATTACATTTGTGCTGGCTACAGTCTTTGTCGTCGCGCGATTGATCAGTCGATTCGGTATATTGAAACATAAGACTTGGGATGATTGGGTGATGATTCTGGCTTGGGTGAGTGGGCATACAATGGATACAATGGACTGTGGCTGATGGGGTACAGTTCCTCGCTTTCGGACTATCATTTTCGATCGATTATGGCACTTCGAAGGGTCTGGGTAGACATGATATCGATATCCCCACGTCATGGGTTCGATCGCTTCGAGGTGCCGAATATGCATTTACGATTCTATACGTATGTTCAATCAACATCTAGGGAAAGGCATACTGACAATCGCAGAACCCAGCATTAATGGCAACGAAGACGTCCATTCTGATCTTCTACCTCCGCATGTCACGCAACACACAGAAAATACTCCGAATCGCATCCTACGTTACACTAGGTGTGGTAAACATCGCAGGCGTGGTTCTCACGTTCCTCAACGCCTTCCAATGCAGCCCTGTCAGCGCAGCGTACGACCCCACCAAGTCCAACCAGAAATGTATCTCCATCGTTACACTGTACTTGTGTTCAGCGCCTGTCAACATCATCACTGACTTGGCCATCTTGGTACTTCCCATTCCTGTACTCACGGGCATGCGTCTACCACAACGACAGAAAACTATCTTGATCTTGACGTTCGCATTAGGTGTTTTCGTCACCATTGTTGATGTGGTTAGGATATATTATTTGCAGCAAGCGGTCGATACTCAAGCCATCGCCCAATCGAGACTGGGAACTGGGATCGATTTTGCGTGGACTGCTAGTACAGCATTGATGTGGTCTGCAGTCGAGGTCAACGTGGGGATTATTTGTGCTTGTATTCCCACCTTGAAGCCACTCGTCAAGCGAATCTTACCATCAATGATCACGGATCGATCAAGGAGTGGCAGCGGAAGTAACATTGAGAAATCTGGTTCATTCTCCTCACAGCCTCAGCGAGATTCCAATGCCGAGCAGCAACATATGGTTGCGGAGTCGAATTCGCATCTACAGCCATTGCCCCAGGCACATGCAGGTGCCACACAGGAGGAAGAGATGGACATGATGGATTTCCTGACTACTCCAGGTGGAATGGGACCTGGGCTAGGACCGACGAATACCATCAATCGAACACAGACAGCGCGAAGTGCACGAACAGCTATCACTGAGAATACGCTGTATTTTGGCTTCGTCAACATGAGACGACCAAAGAGCATGCTCAAGACCAAAGGAAAGGAAGCTTTCAAGTATTGCATTCTCGTCACGATACTTTTCTTCCTCTGGGGGTTCTCCTATGGGCTTCTCAATACACTCAACAACGAGATTTCTCAAATCGCAAACCAGACAGTAGGCCAAACACTTGGCTTGACATCAGCTTATTTCGGAGCGTACTTCTTTGGCGCCTTGACAGTAGGACAATGGACACTCCGTGTAGGAGGGTTCAAAGCGACTTTCATCACAGGTCTCTGCATCTATGGGACTGGCACATTGATGTTCTGGCCTTCCGCGGTGTTGACCTCTTTCCCTGGATTCATCCTCTCGAACTTCGTCGTTGGATTCGGACTGTCTGTCACCGAGACTGCTGCAAATCCTTTCCTCGCCCTCTGCGGTCCTAGCGAGTATGCCGAGTTTCGTCTTTTGATGGCCCAAGGCGTGCAGGCAACAGGCAGTGTTCTCAGTCAACTTTTGGCCGAGAAAGTCCTCTTCCGTAGTGTCGCTAAAGATCCAAGTCTCATCGAAGTACAGTGGACATACCTCGCCGTTGCACTTTTTACTGTCATCCTCGCCCTCTTCTTCTACTACATGCCACTACCAGAAGCCTCAGACGATGACCTCGCTACCCAATCCGCCAATCTGGGCATCTCACCGAGCCAAAAAGTCTTCAACACTCCAAAGCTAGGACTCAACCCAACCCTCCTTTACACTTCCATCATCCTCGCCGTCTCCGCACAATTTCTTTACGTCGCTGCCCAAGAAAGCTTATCTATCTACTTCGGCGCTCTACTAGACTCACTTTCCCCACGCGAAGAACTCACCCTCACACCAACCAACTACGGCGTCCTAGGCCACACCACCTTCGCCCTCGGCCGTTACATCTTCGCCATCCTCTGCCTGTATATCACCCCACGCATCCTCCTCCTCACCACCTTCATCGGCGGCATCATCTTCTCCGCCCTTACCATGACGGTCTCCACCAACGCCAACGGCGTCGCCGGCCCCGCCCTCATCTTCTTCTTCTTCGAAGGACCCGTCTGGCCTTTAATCTTCGCCATCGGCCTCCGCGGTCTAGGTCGCAAGACCAAACAAGGCGCTAGCTACCTCACTGCTGCAGCTAGCGGTGGCGCCGTCTTCCCATTCGTCATGCTCGCTGTGCAGAAGATTGAGAATAGAACAGTGCAGTCTAGTTACTGTGTTATTGTTGCGCTGTTTGCGTTTGGGACGCTGTATCCTGCGTATTTGAATTTTTTGCCGAGGGTTAGACATGTGGTTGATCCGATGGGGGAGGGGGAGTTGTTGCCGAGGGATGAGGGGAGGTTGAGTGTTGGAGGCGATTATGGAAATGGGAATGGGGATGGGGGAAGAGAGAGTCCTGTTAGGAGGTTGAGTCATAGATTCAGTGTTATCTTTGAGAAGATTAAGGGTCCGAGGCCGGGGAGTGGAGGGGCTTGGGTGGAGCATAGGGAGAGTAGGAGTGCGGGGAGTGGGAGTGGAGGAGGTGGTGGAGGTGCTGGGAACGCGGTGGATAAGGGATGAAAAGAGAGTTCGAAGATTTGATCGATATTATTCATGAATGGGAAACCTCTAGAAATCCAGAGGGAATACATACCCAGGGAGAAAGGAAAACTGAACAGAAAAGAACGGAGCAGAACAGAGCAGAGCAGAATGGGAAATCAGTACCTATCTAGCTCGGAATGATTCTACAACAACAGAGAGAAGGACGACAGTACAGTACTCAGACCGGAGAGCGTGAGGAAGGATATGGAGGAGAAGAAGATGAGCAAGCCGCCACCGCCTTCGAGTGTCTCTGGCAGGTAGGTAGACAATAGTATCAGGATGAAGGGAAATGGCTGTTGGCCCGTGTACGAGTATAGAGGAGGACGAGTGGGTAGAGACGGCTGGATATGTATCTTTTTTATCCTTTGTATGATTGAGTTGTATATATGGGATGGGGTGGGATAGGACGGGGCGGGGCGCGACGAGGTTGGCATGGGATGGGAAAATGGTTGGGGAAAAGATGTGGCATTGGATATATGGCCTTTGGGAAAGTTTGGGTTGGGTGAGGGGTGGATGCGTTGATCCCGCTGTTGGATACATCGTCCTGGAAAGAAAGCTAAGGGAGGCTAGTGAAAATGGGGGAGAGCCTGCCCGTTTAAAAAAAAAATAAAAAAGATATTGTATTTAGAAAATGCAAATATATGTACCTCCTTTTTTCATTCTATAATTACGAAAGTGTTGATGATGATGATGGTGATGATGTTGTAAATACATTTCACCAAGTAGGTACCGGTTTTGGCGCGTGGTTCTTGCTACGGTTTTTATAAGTGGCGGGGTTACCTAATGTACTTCTATATCTACTAACTTTTTTACTGATCCGTTGATTTATTACTTGACTTGTTTTGTGTTGTGTTGCAGGGCGCGAGGGATGATAGATAGATAGATAGATAGATAGATAGATTGAGTCGAAGGGCTTTCTCATCTTCTCATTTCATTTGAAAGGTTTGATTGTGGTTTTTGATTTCGAATTTTGGCTGTGACGGAAACATGTACGGGAGGGAGGGAGATATTTCAGTACGGTCGATCAAACCATCAAAACCATCAAATCCGCTTCAAGTTGCCCTCCCTCCAAGTACCGTATGAGTACGAATATCAACTCCGTATCGGCCAGCAGGTAAAAGAATGGCAAGGAAGGCTAGAAAAGAAGCCTAATATAATTGTAATATGATTGTATGATCGCCCGGTTGAGGGAAAGGTAGATCTGGAGAATAATCAGTCCTCTCATCTTATGATTCCCCTCTTCCGCGTCCGACGTTGATCAGTGATCAGTGACCAGTGAATACTAGTAAGCAACAAACGGTGGGTCCATGTCAATCTTTCCGGCTTCTTTTCTCCTGCCCCCCCCCCTCCCTAGCTTCTCTGCTACTGACCACATCACGTTTTCTCGTCTCCAGCGGGGCTCAATAGATCTCATCACGAGATTCTTGGGCGCGTGCCTCGCTTATGGTACGGTAGAGGATGGAGGAGGCTGGGGCTAGAGAAGTAAAAGATGGATGCGAGCGAACTCGAACTGGTTCCTTGGGTGCATACCACTACTGTAAATCAAGCATTCGGGAACGACGAATCGACTTGGCAGTTGCCCCATGCGATTCGTGAGGTTTGTTTGCTTGTTGGCGCGGTATTGTACTGTAGCTCTCTTGACCTCAAGGAGCGAGGGAGAGCAGTCTGTGGGTCGCATGAACCTTGCAACATGTAATCTTGGGGAAGGCAAAGATTAGGCTTCGAAGAGGGAGAGCCGGTGAAACGAGGTGCCGAGACAAAATGTATGGAGTGAAACGAGGGGGGAAAAGCTTATTGGATTTTGAGTTTTTTTATCATCAACACCGACCAGGTATCTTCAATTTTTCTTCTTCTGCCGTTTTCTTAATAGCTAAATTGTTAATTCAGATCTTGGGAACTGTGCTTATGAATAGGTGAGTTGCGGTCTACCCAGTAGTCGGATTGTTTTTTTTTTTTTTTTCCGTGGTTCGGGTGGGGGGAGGAGGTTCAAAGCAGGAATTTAGGCGAGAGTTTGATGGGGGCGTGAGTGTGAAAGACAGAAGTCAAGCTTAATCTTCTTCGCAACAAGCCTTCGGTACGATGAGCTTGCGTGCATTAAGGCAGAGGTATTTTACTTTACGTCTCTCATACTCTATCCGGCAACCTTGTTTTCCTCCTCTCTAATTTGCCCAAAGGCTTTTCTTCCTTTCCCTCCACCATCCAACCAGCCGTCAGTATTTACCTCCCTTCGATCCTGGCCTGTCAACATCCGCAGCACCTACCGAGAGTTCGAAACCTCAACGTCTGAAAAGCACACTCTAACCGAATCTGGTCCATCGACCGATTCATCCAAAGCTTGAGCGATAGCTTAAATTTTCTTAGACTTTTGGAACAACTTCAGATGAGAATGATGAGTGATTCTAAGTGGTTGGAATGTGGCCGATGCGGTGGTGCAGGCACCGAAGGCCGAAAGCTAGATGAATAGACTTCTCCTCAGACCGCGAACGTGCTATGGATGTCTCACGGTGTTGGGTGGGAAAGGTTAACGTTGTGTATACAGCCTATGAAGTGTAAGGGCTATGCAGATATGCTGTAATGGCATATGCAATTGTTGAAGTCAGTCCGAGGTCTTTTTGTGCTGTTGGTTGTGGTATATGTATGAAGAGACTTCCCTTTCATCCCGCTTCTTGTTTGTCTGTCAAGCTCATCATTGTATTTCTGAGTCTGTTCTCTTGATAGGTTGATCCGTCACTTCCACTCTCTCGCTCTTTCTCTTCTGTATACACGCTTAATATCTTCACTCTCTTCAAAACTTCTCAATAATCAACAATTCTATCAACAACAACACTCGCAAGCCGGCACTCACCACCAAACAAAACCATCAAAATGCAACTCCTCGCCCTCATCACCCTCTCGCTCACCACCAGCACCCTCGCCCTCCCCACCATCTTCTCCCCAACCCTCACAGTCCGCCAAGAAGCATCAGCCGCCCAAATGGCCGCCGCATCCGGGAAACCCTCCCCCTCACCCCCCGCCTCAACCGGCACCGCATCCTCCGGCAACAGCACCGCCGCCGGAGGTGCCTGCTCCTCTCAAGTCATGGCCCTAGCAGCCGGAATCCAATCCAACATCGACGACCAAAACAACGAACTCACAACCGTCAACGCCCTCGGTATGGTCCTCGCGCAAAACCCTATCGATATGACACTGTATGGAGCGACGCAGACGAGTTTGATGGGTTTCGTGACGAAGGGGATTGTGATTAGGGAGAATAATCAGAAGTTGGCTCCTGCTGGGAATGCGGCGTTGGATGGGTTGGCGAAGGTTGCGAATGCGCAGATGGAGGAGTTGAGTTTGACGATGAGTTTGGCTGTTCCGGCGAGTGGAGCGGTGGATCCGGTATGTTTACTCTTACTCTTTGTTTTTGTGATGTTTTGTTGTTTGGGAGGGAAGATAGGAAGGGAGGATGTTTTGTATGAATTTATAGCTGACTTATCGATGTATAGGTTGCTGCTGGCAAGACGGTTGAGACTTTGAAGAAGGATTTCGCTGGGGGTATTGATCAGAATAAGATGAATCTTGCTGCTGTAAGTTTCTTGATCTTCTTCCATCTCCTAGGCCCTCCTCAATTGGAGATTAAGAAGGAGGACTCATTATTTGAGCACTGAACTAACGCCACCCTTCTGCAGGCAATGTCAGGCTGCACAGCGACCGCTGCTACACCTGCGAAGATCGTGGTCGTGGAGTGATTCCGTCATCGTGACAAGGTACCTGAAAGATGCCGGAGCTAAGGTGTCAAGCCTTGGGCAAGGAAGAGAGGGTGTAGATTGATGGAAGGAAGGAAGAAGAGTAATAGAGAGCGTGATGCTGTGCATTATGCGGACGACCTGTAGACTGACATAATGAAAGGGAAAGATTTAATCCAAAGAATTGTATAGAAGTGCATTGCATTCCCTCTCGATGGTAGGCGCATGCTTCGTGAGATTCATTCGTTAAAATCCAGCTCTGACATGAGGGAAAGTGCGGAATGATCGACGTCTCGTCAATGCCCTGTTTACTTGACCTTTTGAAGCATGAGATTGTTATGAAATTAAGTAAAGGGCAATTATACCGAATGAGTGCTAGAAATCTATCCCACTTCGTGCATACGATCCTATCAAGTGATCACGATGAGATAAAGAGTAAAGCAAGAAACTAATGGTGGAAATCTAGCTAAGCGAGCCCCTTTTCCAATTCCCTTCCACCCAACACCAGCTCAGTGCCAGTAAACTTCTTCTATTGAAGCTCCCTTATTAGCCAATCAACTGCCAACAGTGACAGTCATGAACTCTCCATCCGGACATTGCCAGCAACGCATCTCCGAAAAGTGCGTTGGGTTCGTGGCTGTGTTTCGTGTTTGATCACGACTCAGATCCTGAACTCTAAATCGCATGATTACTCGAGTCACGGGAGAGGGTTGTTTACTTGGTAAGTGGGCGGCGCCAAGACTCTCTCTTGATAGGGGATGTTTTCATTTGAGTGGTGTCTGATGTTTGGTGATTTAGGGTATGGTTGGGGACTCTGTTTCTTGATCTTCGTTGTTGGCTCATCGCTTGGCACGTTCTCGATGTTCTGTCGTTGGCGAGACCCAAGTCGTAGTTCGGAAGTTTGCCGTCGTACCTTGCAGACTGCTGAACTTCTTTGTATCTTTCAAACGGATTGTTGCTTCGACTTCTGAGAGTAGCAAACGAGACGTATTCACCTCGCTCTGTCCACTTCCATTTGGCCGAAAGGTCAACCGGATCTTGTTCAGCAAAACCCGAATTTCCTTCTGTAAACTGCCGAAAGCCGATACATATGGATAAGAAGACCAAGTCCCCGAGCCGTCCAAAAGATAAATATGAAGACATCAAATTGAACCCTGAGTTCAACATGTCTATGTCCCTTCGTTGATAGCCAAGAGACTTTGTTCTCTTGTTTAACGAAAATGATCTGATGTCTACTGGAGTCAAGCCCACAAGTCCTGGTTTTATCAAGCGATATCTTTAGATCAAGAAGAATGAGTCTCTTGGCTGTTGACTGGTCGGCTTTGATAGACGGAACGTTGCTCCGCTTCCAGTATCTTGCCACCCCTACGAGACGAACATCTGGCGCATTGGCATCTCAGAGGCAGTGGTGACAAGTCCCCTCTTTCGAGCCAGGAAGATTTGGACTGGATCTGCAATTAAGAAGAACAAGTCTCTTGGCTGCCATCTGACATGTTCCGCTGAAAGGGATGAAGTGCCACTCCGAGCGTACTCAGAAGCAAGCCACCTTAACCAGACGATATACTTGCGCATTGGCAGCTCCGGAGGAATAGCTAAGTGGCTCCTATCGCAGAAATCTTTGTTGTCTTCTTGGCAGCAATAATCAAGCCAAGACGGTGTTCGATCGCAATTGAGTAATATAGCGTTGTAGTCGAAGTATCGTGACCTTGAATTAAGAACTCAGCCTCTCGGCGTGGTTGTGTAGGATGAAGAGCCAAGAGGAGCGGGGTACCCGAATCTTCGGGAGAACTCTCCTCAATAGCAAAGATCGAGTTATACCTATCAAACATACTTTCAAGATGCGTATTCGTGTGCTTGGCAAGTATCAAGGTCCCAATTGGAAGTTTACATTTATGCGCACTTGAGAAGAACTGAATACACAGTGTTATGCTCCAAATAATGTCAAGTCTTATCCTACTTTCTGTTCTGGAATAATCCCAAAACCAGATGGTCAATCCCATAGATGGTAAGCTAGTACTGAGCAATTGCAGTCCGGAACACAACCTGCTTGTGAGGGGACGGGTTCAGCAATTGAATATCTTTCCCCAAAAGGCATCGCATCATGCATAATATTGAGGTAACGATGAACAGGCGCAAGATTCATCGCCATTGCGATCAATCCACCCAGCACGTTTTCTTGGTAATGCAAGATCTTGGCATCCCAAGTCAGCCTGCTTGAGTCGAGTAGCAACCTTGTCCATGAAGCGATCCCACAAAACATCTACATTCTCCGGTCCCGAAAAGGGTGTGACACCTTCCCAAAATTTTATTTATTTAACCTTGAACATCCAGAGACCTTTAGCGATCCAATCAGTGACTGGCTTTTCAATCTGCTTTGTCTTGGCAGCTATTCACAGCCTCGGAAAGCCCCTGCAATTCGCGTACTCGCTTCGGATTGCCGGGACGTCCCAGGCGTCGTGCTCAAGATAAGACTTCTGAACATCAGCTAAACATATGAGATGGATAAAGAGTACTGGGCATGCCAAACCTTCGAGTAAGGCGACCAATGGATCTGTCAACGTCTTGGCTATGAAACAAGATGAATGTGTACGTGTGAATCTGGTAGAACTTATTGCCAAGAAAGTATGACAAGA
Organism: Cadophora malorum; assembly: GCA_017365405.1. Classification (NCBI taxonomy): domain Eukaryota; kingdom Fungi; phylum Ascomycota; class Leotiomycetes; order Helotiales; family Ploettnerulaceae; genus Cadophora; species Cadophora malorum. The sequence continues at coordinate 31,994 of JAFJYH010000345.1, read as the reverse complement.
GGCTGATACAGCCTTCAGATAGGCATTAGAAGGCTGAGTTGAGTTATTCCGGAAAATGCAGGTGCACTCTATCTGGTGGATCTGCCCAGACGATGCTCAGAATACTTTCAAATTTATCAGCATGTCTTGGCTGTCCAGATGGCGTTGCATCTGGAGGCTTGACCAGAAATGGATGGGGAGGGGAAGCACCCATCCGCAGACACCTCGATGATAGATATAAAAGTCCTATCATCGAGACCAATGCTTTGAATCACCACCGTCATCACATTCTCTTCGCAGTTGTTCCTTCTTCCTACTTCACGTTCTTTCATCAAGACCTCACTTGCTTCAACCAGCGTCTTCGACTCCATCAACATGTTCCGCACCCTCGTCGCTCTTGCTGCTCTTAGCAGCGCTCTTGCATGCCCTGATCACACACCTCCATCATCCGCTCTCGGTAGACGTGCTGATGAGAACGCGGATGAACATCCTGCTGAAGCAACATGGACTTTTGCCGACCAAGCTGCCTGGGCTGTGGGTAAGTAAACGCCTATCATTCAGACATGGACTTTACTAACTGTTAAACAGATAATCCAATCTGCTCTACCGGCACTATGCAATCACCAATCAATCTTAGTGGTGCCTTCTCCAAAGTCTACGCGCCGACCTTCAAGTATGACAACCTTGCAATCGGCACACTCTCGAACTGGGGATATGGACCTTCATACTCGTTGAACGGAACGGCTGATGCCCCAACTTTCACTACGAATGGGACAACTTATTACTTGCTGGGCTTCGTAAGTGTCCCTCTCAAGTACTCGCAATTGGAAACCTGCTTTTGGTTCTTGAACACCTCTTTGCTAACACCATCGCAGCATACTCACACTCCATCCGATCACACCATCAACGGGAAATCTGCACCAGCCGAACTTCATCTCGTACACGGCGATGCCAGCGGAGCAGCAAAAGGAGTACTCGGCTTCCCATTGGTAGTCGGAGCCGAAGAGTCTGAGTTCTTCGCCCAGATCCTGGGTCCTACCGGTGCCCCCAACGTCACATCGAACCTCCTGCTCGACAACCATGAGATGGACATGCGCAAGGCGTTGACGGACAGCGGCAACTTCAAGAAATATTGGACATATAGAGGAAGCTTGACAACGCCGCCATGTACTGAGGGCAAGAGATGGTGGGTTAGTGGGCAGAGCTTGACTGTCAGCCAAGAGCAGATGGCTGAGTTATTGTTGATTAGCGAGGACAGTGCCAGGGATGTCCAGAAGATCCAGGCGCATGGTGTTGGAGAGTTGTAGGATGGACTTGATTTCTAAGGCGGTGTATCATTTGACTGAGATTGCAGTTGGCTTTTGGGAATTCAAAACTCATTCTCCAACACTTAAAGAGTGCTCTCGATCTCGCTTACCAATATTAACAGGGGAATCATCACGTGGCTGAATTAGTGTCCTCCATTCCGGGCTTCAATGATCTGAACTTATATCGAGTGTTTAGGTTCTGCTATATATCATCCCTGGTTTTCTCATTCAACCTGAATGCCTGATTCTGATCTGGGCCAAAGCCGGCAGGTGAAAACCGAGAATCTGAATAACCACTTGATGAGATCGTAACCGAGGATAGTACCAGCTCGACGGAACAGGGTCCGATTCTAGGTGGGATTGACGTACATAACCTTGTTAGGGCTCCCCCACCAAATCCTGTGTGAACCTCAACTATTCTTGCGACATTCATGAATTTCAACTGACTTTTATCGTCGCGATGTCTTCAAGGATGGCCAGGCGAGGAGTCCCTAATTCTAGGGCTGCTGATTCGAATGCGAAGAGCAGCCGTCGACAAGCACGCGATGATCGGCCTCTCACATGTACCAATTGTCGAACGCGGAAGTTAGAACCCCTTTCACCTCATCATATGTCAATTGCCAAAAATATACGTGCGCTGAATTCCGTTAGACAAGATGTGACGGCACCCAGCCGGTACGTAGGAAGTCATTGAAATCGTTCCTCAGATGTAGACACTCGCTAAATGGTTGTTGTCGCAGGGCTGCAAGACTTGCGAAGTATACAAAGACCAATGTCACTATGAAAAACCTCCATAGATGTCGCAGGTTCTTGCGATGGCCACGCGACTGCAGTAAGTAGAGGCTGAGCTTGCCGCATTAAAGAGTGCGGGGGCGTCCCTTGCCCACCATGATATCCACTCCGAGGGTTAGACAAGTATCTCCGTCTCAGAAGCTTCATTCGAACCACAGTCTTCCGAGCCCACTTTGCAACGAAGGAAAGCTCGTCACATTTCGCACGTCAGTGCAGACGAGCATCTTCAGTCCAACGAATCCGAATTTCTCCCGACGGAGCTAAGCCTCGATGAGAATGGCAAGGTCAGTTTGACATGACTTTGTTGATCATAAGCTTACCAACTGAGGTTTCTTATTATGGTCCAATTTCTTCAGTATACATACCAGCTGGTATGAGAACGAATGTGAGCCCAAGAAGCGATCAAGTGACGAGTCTTCAAATGTGAAACTACCTTCGGGCCAGACTTCCAAACCTCTTAATATACGAGCATGGGAGGATTTTTCCTTTGAAAGTGAAACGATTCAAACGAACATTCCCAAAGACGTGATCCAAAAATTTCTACACATTCATTGGTGCTGGATAGCTCCCATGTTTATGTGGGTTTACAGACCGGCATTTGTGAGTAAGTGGACCAAGATTGAGGCGATGGCTACAACAGCCAGTAAAATTGACTACCAGGAGACATGTCTACAGGAGGGAAGCACTGCAGCAACTTTCTCCTCATGGTTTTATGTGCACATTCGGCTCGGTTCCAAGAAGGCAATGTCGATGAGATGCTTCTGCCTCGGGGTCCGAATGATGATCGACCCAGCTCTATCCCAACAAAACAAGGTCTTCTACAGCTAAGTGCTCGGCAGCTGGCATTAGGATTGATTTCCCAAGCTTGGCTGTACAGTGGGATGGCGTTCCGCATGGTCATTGACATGGGACTGCACCAGGATAGTGGCAAGTTACTGGGCACTGGTGGTCTGACAGCGGAGGATGTTTGAATTCGTCAGAGGCTGTACTGGAGCTGTTACTGTTGGGATAAGTACGTGATCAGTATGCCTAATATTGCAATGGCTAATACCCATCGATTGTAGGGCAACCAGTTTGTATCTGGGACGACTACCGACATTGACTGATATCCCCGCCGAAAATCCTCTTCACTTCTGTAAGCCGCATCGCTCTTTCAGCAAATATGCAAAATCTGACGATAATGGTCGACCACTCAGCAGAAAATGATCTCTGGACGCCACATCATGGGCCGGATGTGACATTCACGTTTTTACCAGCAAACCATTCCCCCGTCATGTAATCAGATGCCATTTCTTGCTTCGAAAACTCCTGTGAATTGGCCATCATAATATCAGATATCATCTTACAGTTCTATTCTCGCCGAGCACCTGAAGATATTGAAGGAGCCCTACGTCGGCTGAAAGAAAGATTGGACGACTGGAGAGCTCGACCACCTCGACACTTAGTACTGGACCCGGAAAATCTTCCTTGCGTGTGCTGTCCGCCACATATTCTGACCCAAAAGTGAGCTCCAGCCCATAAACTGGAGTGTAATTGAAATTGATATTCCGTTCAGTCTCCTATTCTATACTGCAATGATCCTACTTCACCGCCCAAGAGGCAACCAAGCGGCTTGCCGAAGTGCAGCAAACAGTATCGAGAAACTCCTTCTCTTGCTGGAAGGTACATTTGGCTTCACTAGAGTCACCTACCTAATAGCATGTTGCATCTACACTGGTGCCTCTGCCATGATCCGAGGTGTCAAAATTGGCGACACCGACGCAAACACACGCATGGAGACCTTCCTCCGAGCACTCAACATCGGAGTTCAATCCTGTAAAGTTCTCTAAAAGAGCCTCAATATCATCAACGCTAGCATAGCTATGATGGTTCCGGAACCACGGCCTCTATTAAAAGAGGCCGAACTTGGTAATGTGGGCAACATGGGGCATGAACAGGCTTTTGGCAATTATCTGCTTGCGTTTCCGTACACTTATAATCAGAACCAAATGGATTTAACGAACCAGGACAATTTTTGGAAATATGGGTATGGATTCTATGTTGATGCTTGATTGTTTTCTGGAGAATAGCATTGATGCTACCGGTGCAACATGGTTTGGGGGCCAATGAAACGTGTAGACGGAGGGCTAATCGACCGGGACATCAGAAGGGCTCACGGCGTTTAATTTGGATGGATCAGTATAGGATTGAACTCGGCTGGAGTAGAGTCACAACAGCATTACTAAAATGAAGTACGATGGTGAAGGATCAAGAGTCAATTTACCACAATCGCCTCGGATTCTCAACTCAAAGCTTCCTCATCAACCCCTCATCGTAATCACACCATTGCTTACACCTCTCAAGAAAGTCGAGGACAAACACTTCTCGATATTCGTGCACCTTATTGCTATCACCATCCGGATGCTTCTCCATGCCTCTCCATGCCTCCAGTATGCGATGTGACGGAGTTGGCGGATAGGAATCAGGGGTTTAGGTTTACGGCATTACTTAGGGGCAAAAAGATGATGTGTTGGGGTGAAAGTTGAGAGATGAATGGGGAGCAGACTGAGGATCAGTGGCTGGGAACCTATAGAGATACATAGCCAAGGTAGCTGGGAAATGGGTCTTGTTGACAATGCTCTGCAATCAGCTCTGTTTGTTGTGATTCAGAGCTTGATCGCTAAATTTTCAGGGGCTGCAGGACTCTGAATTAGCGAACGCCACTATTGGTGAGCGGAGAGACGACGATGAAGCAGAATCGCGACCGGACATCTGAAAGAGCCATATCATATGCCACAATCTTTTCTGGTGAGCGGAGCACTCGATGAAAGCATAGAATGATATCTAGATTCATGCAAACATCGAAGCTCAGAGGCACAAGAGGAACAAGATGGATGGGTATTGGGCTAACCAGTGACGGCAGATGGTCAAGCTCTCGGGCAAACATCAGTGGAACTTCTGAATTGAGACAAATACTGCCCAGTAGAAATATTTGGCTATATCACGAGTAACAAGGCAAAAGATTGATTCAGATACGAGAGAAGAAGATGTATACCCTGCTGAGCAGATTTGCACTGCCAGACTCCTCTGGAAGAATGAGGGGCCCTGTCTTCCTACTAAACTTTAATTTGAGCTCAACTGAATGCATGAAATCCAGGATTCATGAAAAATTCGTGTATCGATTTGCATCGCATCGTTTCTATATCTGCATATCATACAACTAGTTCCCTTTCGGTATCAAATTTACACATTAACAAACGCCATTCCCATATTCATAAAGCATCGTCTTCGTTGCTGTCCAGCCCCACCACCACCTATCAACACAATCCCCTACTTCACATACGCATTCTGTGGCTGCGCAACACCATTCTGCTGGCCGTAGTAATCGTTATTGTGACCCGTATTGCCATATTGAGGAGGTGCGCCGGCAGGAGGTGCGTATTGCTGGTTGTAGCCGCCGTTGTTGTAGCCTGCGTTGTAACCTGAGTTGTGGTGGCCTGATGGGGCGGTCATGGGTGTGGAGTGGAGTGCGGCGCGGCGCTTGCGGCGTTTGGCACAGCATCTAATAAGACTGTCAGTACGATATTCTGCTTTGTTGTTTGTTTGGTAGGTAGGTGTGTTTTGGGAGTGTGGGAGAGGACTAGCTTACAGGACGAGGAAGAGCAGGAGGATGCCGAAGAAGATGAGGATACCGGCGACAACCCAACGGCCCCAACGGCTGAATGCGCTGCTGTTCCGACAACGTTGAAATCTTGGATCGCTGTATACTATTTAGCATTGTGATCTCAAAAGAGTCTTGCGCAAATAATGGAGCCCAAGACAAGTGGGAAATGCTGTACGTACCATCTACCATAGCGAATCTGACGAGCAACCAGGTTGAGAGCATCTTCCGCTCTTGGGAGCTGTATACCTCTTGGGAGAATCATGATTATTGTAGTTGTTGATTTTTGATATCGAACTTTTCTCTTTGCTGTTGCGCGAAAGAATTGAGTTTTGAAGTTGCAGTTTCAAGATATCAAGCAAAGGGAAACAAAGGGACGTCGAACGAGGTGGGGATGCCCTGTTTTGTATGGAATGACGAGCTTCGAATTCACCCTAGCACTGCCCAGTCCCTGGCACCGGCTAAGCACTCCCGAGGGGCATAGCATTCACACTCTGACCAAACAGGCCTAGTAGCAAACCTTGGTATGAGCGTACTCCGTATGAAGATCACGTTGACGACACTGCCTCCAAAATCTGCGTGGAGCCAATGCTTGGGCAGCTGATTCCTTCCCAAAATGCCCCTCTGCATCGCAATGCGAGAAACCGATTGTGGCTGAAGCTATCCACTTTTGAGGTGGTTTTTATATCAAATAGTACGCCGTCATACTGCTAGATACGACGGATGCATTGGCAAAATGTTCAACTCCAGATTTTGAGGGGCGGATGGGCCAGTCAACAGGGCTGAAACGATAAGCTGCTTGCAGATGGTGGCGTTGTGGCATAACCTTATTCCCTGGCATGACGGGGGATAGTCTGGGCTGACATCATGACCTGCTTCGATGGCCGCCCACTAGATGTGGCTGAGATCCCTGAATTTGGTGTGGAGGAATATCACGTGGGGATATTTGGAATCGAATGAGGCTCAGTCTTCTAGAAGATTAAGAGTAGAGGCATGTTCCTGTTACGGATGCAGATGCGGTGAATTTCAGCCGGATGTTGAATTGTTTACTAGTGTCGCCACTCCGGCTGCCGGCGCCGAGGAGAAGGGAACCTACCAGGTCTGACAGAATCACGTGCTTATCAGTCGGGCTCTTTGTCTTTCGACGCTCATTTGTTTTTACGATATCTTTGCCAGCCAGATCACCTCTGCCGTCCAGCGTTCCAACCATTTGTCTACATCATGATTATTGAATCTCATATCGCTCACCTTTGCTATACCGAGAGTCCGAAAAACTGCGTAAGCAGTTCTGAAATCCGTCCTGTGATATCTCCATATCTCAGTGGCTGATGTCAGAAAGGCCCGCGAGATCCGATGAGAGTTACTCATACTCTCAGACACTTGAAAAAGTCGTCAGGGACCCTATCCTTCTTGTTTCCACCTTTCTTATTCTGATACCATTTATTCTTTTCATGATATGACAGCAGGCTGTTTTTTCTAGGACTGTTTTGTTTCCCATATAGGTAGCCAGTGTCAGCAAACCAAACAAGCTTTGGCTGACTTCAACTGACAAATAACACCCTCGGATTCGCCAAAATGCCCGACTTCAGCATCGAGGACTTCCACGCCGCCAATCAACTCGTCTCCAACATCCTCGCCAGCACGCGCACTGCCCCAAAGAAATACTTGGACTTACAGGCAAACCTCCAGTCTCTTCGCCAGCTCCTCAAAGAGCTCGAGCTACAGGCCAAAAATCCTTTTTCGATTCTCAGACAGCGGTGTCAAGACCGCAGGAGAGAATGGATGGGTATTGTGGACTCTGTGGGCAATACGCTGTGTGATATCCAGGACAACATGAAGCGGGCTTCCATGTCAGCGTGGGCGCGGTGGTTCCGCTATGGACGCAAACGCGCCTCTCTCAAAACACTTAAGCAAGAACTCAGGCTCGAAGTAAGTGACGTCGAAAGATTCGTTCGCAGTCTTGGGCTCTCTCCGCTAGGCAGGCAGGAGCCTGTGCTGGGCAGGATGGAGAGACTGTTGTTGGAGGAAGCGAGGGAGGAGAGGACGGGGGAGAGGAGTATGGCTGTTTTGGCGGCGCATGAGACGAATGATCCGGTGGTTTGGAGGGAGGTCAGTCGGATTTTGATGAGGAGTGGTGTTGCGGAGGAAGAACTGTGGAAGCATGATGCGAGATTGAAGCAGTTGCTTCATTGGGTTGTGAAGAACGAGCCGGATATTACGGCCGTGTTGGAGATGCAGGATGTGGATTTTGAGAAGAAGGATTCAGGTCGGAGGTATAGCCAGAAAGCGTGAGATTAAAACTGGTGGCTGACGATCATGGGTTGTGTTTTGGGCTTTGCGTCGCATTAACAGGCGATTCAGGCCTGCTTCCTGGAAGAGTGAGATATTTCTTACTCGTTGGTACTCTGGATTTCGTGGGTTTTGATCACAGGCGTCGATCCATCGCAAAGTTCTGTACAGTATGCTACACGGCAGGAGCTTCTCGGTCCCTCTGTTCTGTCAGATCTCTGATCAAATTGTAAAATCTTGGAGCATCTTACCAGCGGGCGGGCGTTGAGGAAAATTCGTTTACATTATTTACTGAGTAACTTCTTAGTCTGAACCGAAACGCATTCTAAGAGATATTCTTCTTCTTCTGTGAGTGTGTGCAAATAATCTGGCCACTTTGTCTCCGCTATGGGGAAGCTGACGTATTATCTCGGATTCCAAGATATCGTGCCAAGAAGATATCGGGTTGAAGAGACGAAGAGCCCCTGAGCAGCAACTTCACACAGCATCTTCAGATTCATCCCAATTATCACCCTCCCTAATCTTCGATTTGTCTAATTAAACCTCCTCCTCTTGAACATCTTGGCCTGCTTGTAATTGATTGAGTATCGAGATGCATTTCTTCAAGCTTTTCAGTCATTTGAGCGCAATCCGAACTCGATTGGCGCCCGCCTACCCAGATTTCCCAAGCCTTTCAAACGCATTGGCGGGAAAGTTAATCCAGACCTAGCCCTTGGCAACAGTCCATATCAGGTCATGTCAATAGACTCCAAGGTGCCAGATAGCTCGGCATCAGAACTTTTGAAACAGCTTGGTACTCGTCCCATTCTCACGTTCGCTCAAAAGACAATCAATAATGAACCGGAAAAGCTGTGGTGTCAACTTGACGATATACTATTCACGGCACTTGGCTGTGCAACTCCCCACCGCGCAAATAGAGTTATTCATTAAAGTTATCTCGACGTACTTTGGATGGCTCGTGTTGTTTAGAAGTTGTGTGAAGATCGGACCATGAAACCTGGAGAGAGGAAAGAAGGCTGTGGGGGACATACTAACCCCGGTTACAGATTTGGCGCTAGTGTCTTGGTGTGGTACGAGGAGGGAAGGGCGACACAACCTTAATATTTCTCTCCCTTCCCTCTCCTAGTGTTGTTTTCCTCGTCCATCCATCCATCCATCCTTTACGCCCATCACGTCCATTTCTGCAAATTATCCGCCTCGGAATCCACCTCGAATCCGTCAACATCGTCTCCGAAGAATCATGTGCGGGCAAGGACGCGGCAAAGTTCTACGCCGTGGCGTTGCTGCAGCGTGACTGCTACCTCTGCGGCGCAGACACTACTCAAGGAGAAGCACGCCTCAAGCAACAGATGCCTGAACATGGTGCTCTGAATAAATTACTCCCAAATCAACTACGCATCGACGCTATTGGCCAGGATTAACGACCGCGACAAACGACAAAGGTCTCACTGTTCCAATATTTGCCCGGGCCTGGATCCAGCTGATCACCACGAAACCGAGACAATTGTCGCCCAATTGAGGTGGACATTATGACGGTGTGGACTACAAAGGCTCAGGATTCTGCTGGATGACGAAGAACAATGCAAGACGAAGTTCAGGACCATCACAACCAAGGAAGAAACGACGAAATACTCGTTCCCGCTCACGTGACGTGTATATCACTTCGGACTTTACGTAGATAGTCTCGACATCAGACGGTCTTATAACTCCTCATTGGACCTTTCGTCTATCTTCCTCGATTTGGTTGCTCTAACAGCAGTGTATGCACGCCTCATAGGTTACACTGGGTGGGAGCCGGAGGCTATGAAATAACCCTCTATTTTGTCCGCGGGGAAAATGTTCAGATCGGAGGTCTGGCGGTGATAACCTGCAGGAGTAAGAAGTATATATAGGACCGACAATTCCTTTCAGCTGTCGATCAAACTCCACGTCAAGCATACAAGGTACCAGAACGATCAAGGCTACTTATCATCTGCTCCAAGTTCAGCTTCCGACCACGCACCAACGATGGCAATCCTCCTCACTGGTGGTAAGGGCAAGACCTCCATGCGAGTCGCTGGTATCCTCAAGAGTGCAAAGATCCCTTTCATCATGACGTCTCGTAAGGGCGACAGTGGCTCTTCGGACACCATGCCTGTCGCCAAGTTGTACGTACCATGTGTCTCGTCGAAAGATTCTCCAGTAGACTGATCCCTACCTCAGTGATTGGACCGACAAATCAACCTACGAGAATCCGTTCCAGCACTCCTCTCTCAATGGAGAGAGTATCTCGGCCATATATATTGTCATGCCGGAGGCCGAGGATCCAGTTACGCCGTCCAATGCCTTTATTGATTATGCCGTACAGAAACATGGTGTCAAGAGATTCGTTCTATTATCAGGTACCACGGCCAAGAAAGGAGGGCCAGTCGTCGGCAAGATCTGGGAACACTTGGATCAGATCGGTATTGAATACTGCGTACTCCGAGCCACTTGGATTATGGGTAAAGTCAATTATTCATAGTAGAGTTTCTTGGGATTGACAAACCTGCAGAAAACTTTGCTGAATGGCAATACCCCACCACGATCAAGGACGAGGGTAAAATCTATACTGGCTGCGGGGATGGAAAGATACCCTTCGTCAGTGCTGAGGATATTGCTGCCGTGGCAGTTCATGCCCTCACATCTGCGAAACTGCCTGGCGAGGCGTTCAGGGTTTTAGGTCCAGAACTCTTGACCTATGATGAGGTGCGCATCTATGTCTGGCGCGGTCTGTCAATTGAAGCTGACGTCTCCGGCAGGCTGCGGCGAAATTCAGCAAAGCTCTTGGACGTGAAATTGTACATGTTCGACTCAACCAGGAGCAAACCGCCCAACAATACGTGAAAATTGGACTTCCGCAAGCAGCAGCAGGCTTCATGGCCTGGCTCGAATCCAACACCGCAAGTGGACAAGAGGCAACAACAAACGACGATGTGGAGCGGCTCACGGGCCGACCCCCCAAGAATCTTGATACCTACATCCAGGAGAACAAGAACGCTTGGCTGTGATTCTTGCTGAGGCACTTCCAAGCATCGGCAATTTCTTATCTTGGTTCACCCTCGTTTTGTCTTTTTTGGTTTGATGTTGAGACAATTGAGGCAGGAGAAATTTGATGAGCAGCTCTATGAGGTGGCAGATGTAAACCCCCATGCCAGTGGTATGTGCTGGTCGATTCTGCCCGAGATATCGGGAAATTAGCAGCACAGGGAAGATATTTTTTCCTTGCATCTTTTCTTGACGATTAGAAAATGGAAGTTGGGCTGGAAAGTTGTCTTTATCTACGTTTCTGTCCGTGCAGCGGTCAAATGTCATGGCCCCTCTGTGTGCGTGGGGCCGCGTCCTCCCGAGCGAAATCTCCGAACATTGCACATGGAAGGGGTCAATCGGTGCCCAATAGTGTCTTGAAGATCAGAAAATCTCAATCTTTTGCGAGTGCAAGAGATGAGGATGGGTCTTCGTTTTCATTAACAAGATTGCAATGACATCGTGTCGATCTTGCGATTGAGGTTTGGAACCATCGGAGCTTCATTGCGAGGTGCTCAAACTCGCCGTTGAGGTCGTTACCACTGTACAAATCTCTGGGCGGCTAGGCCGTGAAACAAACGTGCTGCGTCTGCTTGTTATATTTGGCCTTGGCTTCAACATGGGATTTTGAAGTGGTCACTGGAAGCGAAGTGCCATTCTGGAACAGCAAGCAAGACGTCGAGCTCGACCTCGACTTGTTGCCAGCTCAAGGTACTGGGCGATCTCTTACCTGCCTCAATGAGAAGATCTTTCAGATCTATGGAACAATCCCCTGGCTATACGCGCCTTTGTCATTATAAGTCTGGACTCGAGTGGGCCAGACCTTGCCCAACGACTCTTATCAGTTCACTGCCTTGACAGTGCAAGCCATGAAGAGCTCCACAGGTGGCCAACTCCAAACCAATTGCATGTGAATATATACTTGGCACGAGAACAATTGGAGGACAATAGAATCGGAGAGAGTCGGGTTGATGTGTTTTTGGTGATGGCCAAGGAAGACCCACGCATGCGATACACGCTACACGCGAGTACCGGTCGATCAACGCCCCCACGAACATATGCCCAGGGCTTGGTATACAAGGGACTCGACGCTGGTTCCATCATCCTCTGTCATTCTGCGGTTCCAATCAACATCTTCCACAGGCTGTGGCAGGGTGTAGTCATTCAACGAAATCCACATTGCATGGGTAATGACCGTCGCTTGACTGCCCAGCCTTGGCCCAAAGGCTCGCGCCCAGCCTCGCTGCACTTCGCGCACGCCCCTGCCAAGTATATCAGTGGAGACGTTCCTATTTCGAGCACCAAAAAAGCCAAATTCTCTAACGGGAGCAAACGAAGGAAACACTCCTTGCGCACCTTGGCAGCATTGACGCCTCCAGACATCCAATGGGGAGCCTTCCACAAGACTCGCGTACATCAACCCAAGTCCGTTATCTCTTGGCCTTCCATTTTCGGGCTCGATCTTGAGGCTCTTCTACGTTTGCATCCTAACTTGGCTGTTATATATCTTTCAAAACAGACCCACTACGTGCTCAGAACCATGAGTATCCCTCTGACATCGTTTTGGGTGTGATTCAACTGGCTACGGGGTGGCCGTGAGGTGAACAGGCCAGTTGCTATTGATATCTATCGGCTCCATCGCTGCCTCTCCCAACGACGTCTTAATCATGCGATGATTCCCCTCTTATAATTTTTCTGCCCAGCGTTGCTCTTCATTTCATTATGTCTTATCAGGCCGGCCCTAACCCCATCGACGACCTCGTTCAATACAAGAAGGCTGTGCTCCGCGACGACAGGAGGGATACCAGAATCCGCGGAAGCATCGAAGCCACCCTCGAGTTCTTCAAGACAAAGACTTCTGCTCCTCCCCTTCCACCTCCACCCCCTTTCGCCAGCAGGTCTGCATCACCTACACATGGACCATCAGGACTCGCCAACACTATGTCTTATCCTCAGATCTCCCGGCCAATGGTGGTCCAATTGCCTGGCGCCTTCAACAACGAATACAACGATATGGAAAAGGACCCGAGTCGCTTCAACGACTACAAGGGCGAGAAGATCGATATCGAAGCAAAGCCAGCCGAGAAACACCACGATGATCACCACGGCATATCTCCCGGGCCTCATACACTGAAGGAACGTCTCAAGCATTTCACCTTTTCGTGGTACGCTTTCACAATGGCCACTGGAGGAACTGCTTTGACTCTTTCTGTTGTTCCGAATCGTTTTTCCGGTCTCACTGGACTCGGCACATTCATGTTCCTCTTGAACATCTTCTTCTTTATCTGCGTTACTAGTGCTATGGTCACTCGCTTCATAGTCTACCCAGAAATCTTCGTCAGCTGCTTCACAAACTTCCACGAGGGTGTCTTCAGCGCCACATTCTGGCTCACATGCGCTACTATGATTACCAACACCGTCGCTTACGGTATCCCCAACACTGGACCATGGCTTATCGAAGCCCTCCGAATTGCTTTCTGGATTTATACCACATGTGCAACCCTTCACGCCATCATTTACTATCAGATCATTTTCGTCAATCAACAACTTAAGATCACCAACGTTCTGCCCGGATGGGTCCTTCCCATGTTCCCTGCCATGCTGGTTGGAACTCTCGCAGGAGCTATCGCTAAGACACAACCTCCCGAGCACGCCTACCCTATGCTCGTTGCTGGACTTTCATATCAGGGCTTTGGTTTCTTCATGGCATTGTTCATGTATCCTCTTTACTTCGGACGTCTCCTGACATCCGGTATTCCAGCATACCTCTCTCGTCCAGCAATGTTCATTGCCGTCGGTCCGCCAGCTTTCACCGCTCTCGCTTTCATCAACATGGCTCAAGACGTACAAGCCACCAAAATCTTCGATGGTTACACAAAGCTTCAGGGCGTTGCCAACCAAGCTCTTATCTCAGACTTGTTCTCGATTATGGCTCTCGTCATGGCCATCTTCCTCTGGGTCCTTGCATTCTGGTTCTTCGTCATGGCCTTCATCGCGATGATTGACGGTATCCCACACAATGACTTCCATCTCAACTGGTACGCCAAAGTCTTTCCCAACGTCGGCTTCACCATCGCAACCATCAAGATCGGCGAGAGGCTCGATAGTCCCGCTATCATGCTTACTGGAACTGGAATGGCTGCTGTGCTGTTCTTCTCCTGGTGCCTCGTCTTCTTCTGCCACATCAAGGCTTTCTTCGGTCATATGATCTGCTGGCCTGGACGCGATGAGGATGCCCATTAAACCTGTCAATGGTATCAACAATAGACGGGAGTTGGACCATGGGAACCGAATTGGGACAGGACCGGATGGGACGGTATGGGATTGGATTGGATCGGACCCTATGCATACGGATTGGCACAGGCATTAGGACTGGGATAAGCGAAGGGGGCAGGCAACAACATCGGGTCATCCTGTCGTTACCGAAAAAACACAACATCCCTCATTCATACGTACGAGCGCAGGTACGCTGTGAGTTCACAAGCACACACACACACTTTTTTTGATTTGTTTATAGACGGGCGGGCTTGGAAACGAGCAGGGGAGAGAGAGGGGAGAGGAGAGTATAGTTAGTCACACCAAACAGACAGACAAAGTAGAGTCCCCAAGACTACAGGTAGCTAGCTTACTTACACAGACAAATAGAATAGACTAGCTGGGACATTAGACTTAGACATGATACCCCTTAGACATAGAATAGCAACACTGGTATAGAGAAAAGTGCGGTCGAGGTTTTGAATTTTCTAAACTGTATATACTCGGCGTTGACGGAGGAGGCAGGACATAGGATAGATTAATACAATGAAACTCAATATGATAAATCACACATCTTCATGATCTCCTTCTCGCCACGATTGAATATTTATGCTTAAATCTCTTTCTCCACTGTGATCCATAACGATAACTTGCAATTCAATCACAAGGCCCTGTTTGCTCAGGAATCTCGTTTCGCGAAACATTGCACTTCACAAATCCCCAGCACGAAGCTATTCCATTTCTAGCCAATACCCGTGGTGAATCTCCAATCGCGACCATACAGCCCCTTCAGTAGACCTGATCAATTCATACCCTCGCCCCTCCTTTCGAAACCCCACGACCACCAACTACCAAAGCTCTCAAACCACGTTCCAGAACACACCTATCAATCTATTCTAAGCCATCCAGCTCATCTCGCCACCTCTATCGAGCTTATTCCAAGCCGCCACCACACGCTCCACGATTCAGCCAATACCGCTTCCCCCAAAATCCGAAACATCCCAAGCACAAACCACCACACTTCCCGTTTCGGCTAGCACCCCACCCACTCATCAACCAACCAGCCTCAAACGCCCTTTCAGGATTTGTTGGCTCGCTTGTTTGATGTTTCTCGAGGGAGTGTCAGGAGATTTACGATTTGTTGGATGACTGAGGGGTTAGAGTGTGAGTGTTTCTGAGGTTTGTTTGTTTGTTTGTTTGTTTCGACTTGGACATTTCGGTGGTGGCGGCCAGGCGGCTTGATGGGAGTCTGAAGCGAGTAGCGAAGGGAGGCGAGGCGAGGCCAGATCTGGCGAAGAGGGAGGAAGGAAGGAGGTAGCGAGTTTTGCGGGGACAGACACCACGCACATTCCTAACCACACTAGTACATTCCTTCAGGCAAGACATGGCGATTATGATAATTGGATGCTTCGCTCAATCGTGCGTCTGTTGATCCAATGGTATTTTGGCATGTGCGATTCGATCTTGGGAGGAATGTGCATTGCTTGACTTGTCTGTGGCGTGTCTATCTGGTGCAGCTCGGGTCGCATACAAGACTACTTAAGTTGCTGATCGGCCTACATTTCTCCTTCTATGGTGTCACATGACTCGTGGGGTATGAAGGGGGGGCTGTATTGCTTGGGGGACATTAAGCCTGTTGCTTTCCTCCTTCCAGACTGATGGGCTTGATGTTGTATTCCCTGAGCTGCTAGCTCCTGTATACAATCTATCTATCCATCGAAAATAGAGTTCGCTAGTTCTGGCCTGGTCTATTGATCACCCCTTACATCTTTTTCGCCTGAACTTATACTTCCCTCTGAACTTTTGAACTTTCTTCGGAACTTCATTCAGGACAATTCCCATGTCGAGATTGGAACAATCTTGGAATCATCAAACAGAAATTTCTGGTTATTTCCTAAATTACGATGTTGCGACTCAATACCTTCCAGATCTTCCTCTCCTCCAGTGCAGCCTTCTTCCTCGTCGTGCTGTTCACACATTTCAATGCTCCCGATGGCCTCGCAGGTGTGGGCTCGAATCTGTCGGGGGCGATCACCAGGGGAAGCGTGAAAGGTATCATGGCGAAGAGTGAGCAATTGTGGATGAAGACTGTGAAGCAGAGACGTGAGGTTTGGGACAAGTTTGGCGAGATGGGCTTGTGAGTCTTCTTGCTACAACCATATCTTTCTCTTTTGGAAAGCTTGCTTGTAGCACGCTTCAAGCAGAACGGTATTCGGGACAAATTGCTGATGCAAGGCCTGCCACTAGTTTCCCAGCACGAAACGGACGGACATATTTCAGTTTCCCTTACTCGGTATGGGATCTCGTCCCGGCATCATGGAACTGTCCATATGAAGTCGAAAGGATCGGCAGAATGGGCGACGGTGGAAAATGGGTGTGTGGTATGAGTCGATATGAGAAGAACTCGAGGCCTTGCATTCTCTACTCTTTTGGTGTACAGAATGAATCGAGCTTTGGTAGATAATCCTTTCCTCTGGGACTTGGTTCAGAAACTCTCCACCTAGGATCAATTGCTGACTTGCGTAACCATTAGAACAGGAGATGTTACAACGCACAAATTGCGAGATTTGGGGTTATGACTACTCAGTTCGATCATTCGGACCGGCAATCACGAATGAGCATGCTCACCGGACACACTTCTTGAAAGCAGGCATTGCAGGGAAAACGGATAAAGCGAAGACACCTCCGTTTTACTCGATACAGGATCTCATGCAGATGAATGGGCATAATTACATGTAAGTCATGCTCTCTTCTCCTGTCATCTGCTGGAGCTAATAAAACCCCTTCCAGCGATATCCTCAAAATTGACGTCGAATTCGCCGAGTTTGCTGCCATGACCTCCCTCCTTACTCATACAGCATCGCAGATGCAAGCCTTTCCCATCGGCCAGATGCTCATGGAAATCCATCTGTTCGGGAACGAAGCCAAGAAACGAGAACCGCATACGTTGGGCCAGTTTCTGCATTGGTGGGAGTCGATGGAGGAGAGGGGCGTGAGACCGACGTGGACAGAACCGAATCTATTGGCTGTTACGATTGGTCTGAAGGATAAGATGCCGAGGCTGGCGGAGGTAGGTCCAAATCTTCAATGGTGAAGTGCGCGAGAGACGTGCGGTGCTAATGATTGTACAGTATACTTTGGTCAATGTGAATGATCCAAAAAGTATATTATGGTAAGGCCTGAACCGTCGGGTTCTGGAGTAGGGTCATCCCAGAAAGCCGTATTGAAGAGGAGGAAAGGCCGTTGGGGTCGGTGTATCCAGGGCTTTCCCGATTGTGTCGAGGCATTGTCTCCATGGGTATCTTCGCGATGAACTTTCGAAAACGGGATTGAAGTCCGAGGGAGAAATATCCTTTTACAGGTGTAATTCGTATCAAGAAAAGTGATTGAAGAAGTCAACTCCGTTTGTTTACCTGCGATTTCCTCGGGTAGCTTAGCGAACTGCCGCTTTCCACTCCCACAACATGCTCCAGAAGACTTAGATAGGTCTACGAACACAATCAGTAGACTTAGTCATGACTGATACCTGAAATTAGGCCTATCACCGAGATTTGCCGAGTGCTTGTCTGCAAGCCCAACTTCTTCTACTCCGATGGTCTCCTTGCCTGTTCTCTCCTCATACTTCTCCATACTGTTTCGCCCTCCCCACCCCAGGGCCTGAGATCGATCGAAAAGCTCTCAATCTCCCGAAATCCAGCTTTCCTGTACAATCCTGCTCCCATCTCCGTGGCCACTAAGAATGCACTGGCGCCTAACTTGTCGCCTTCATCGAGCCCGATGTCGAGCAACCGTCTTCCCAGACCGAGTCGTTGGTAAGCTGGGAGTACCGAGAGATAGTTGATAACTATGAAGCCAGTTAGTGGAGGAGGGAATAACAGAATAAGTCCAACACTGAGAGCCATAGGGAGCGTGGCGTACAAAAGCCATTTCACGATCGCTATACTTGGACTCCACCTCTGCCAGCTTGTCGAACCACTCCTGGAAGAGCGCTGTGTTTGCTCTCTTAGGGATCTCGGGAAAATAATCAGGATCCCTCTTTTCCCTCCTCTCCTCATCGTTTAGAGCCCGGGGAAAGTGCCACCGGGACCATGCTACGATTTTCCTGGTACCAAGGTCAGCTCAACATCACTATATTGATCTGTTGAGTTCAGGGTCCGATTCGTGGATTTGCCTCCTATTGATCGACGTAGGTATCACAAGGCTGGCAACACGTACCCGGTCTCCACCTCAACCATTTTGTGGTACTTTATCCATGGACACTTCAGGAAAACCTCCTTGGGGCCACCGAACTCAAACTTGCGTTTCTCTTCGTGGGATAGGTCATTGTAGAGGAGTGTCGACAGGGGATGTGATGCAGCCGCTTCGATGTAAATATCGCACCAGGTGTCCATGTCAGCGTACAAAGCTGGCTCTATGCGGAAGGCCATGGGGTAGATTAAAGTAGTGATGCTGTGATTACTTTCGTGTTGGGATGTGAGTTGATGATATTGCTGAGTGCTGGCAGTTTTGGTACCGGATGTTGAGGTTTGAGATGAGGTTGAATTGAGTGGCTGAAAGTGGTCATGTTTTCTGCCGATTGGTTATGAATCATTTCGCGCCAACTCAGCCGTAGATTCACGAGGTTGTGTAACCTCATGCTGAAGAATGTTACTAACCGATTTGTTCTGTTTCAAGCTTCACTTTTGGCAACAACTGATGCGATTGAAACAACGCAGGCATCGAAGCATGTTCGAGCTGACATTACGAATGATCAAACACCACATCCATTATACTGCCCCATGACCTGACAGGTTCAGAAACAATCCTTCTGATGAGTAGCTATAATCTAGGTTATTGAGATAGCTTTGATTTTAATTCTACAAAGCTAAGACTGGGTAAAGCGCGTGGGTATAGGAAAGAGATCAATGAAGCCAATATGGTAGGTAACAAGGTGCAAGGCAGAGATTGAAATAGTCACTCAGGAAAAGGAGCGGAAAGGTTCGAAAGCGACTAGACTTACATGATTGCAGATCACTCCGAACATATCAAGCTCTCTCAATAGTGGAAATGAAAGATTCGTATCTGCAGGAGAGTCAGACATGCTTGCCTTCTACGTTGTGCCGTGAATGAAGAGTAGAAAAGCACATCGACACGATTCAGACATGTGCTGAGCACGCGTTGATACTTTATCAGCTGTACGTAATGGGATAAAACCCGTGCACTAATTCGTGGGCTTCACCAAATATGAAGCTCTATATTTCAGTGAGATCTTAGACCTAAGCCTCGGCGCAACAATCGCTTGGCTGTGCAGAGCCGAATCGCACTTTACTTGATTCTAGTCCCATCCTACTTTACTCTGATGTGAGATAGACCTGCCGTTGATTTAGACACATCAAAGAGCATGTAAAATCTGAAACTGGCCAGAGGGGTTCTTTTTTGGGGGGATCGCTGTACAAGATATTATCCACTTCTTGCTTATCTGATAATGGCCGAATGTAGGCACCTCGATCTTTTTTAATCCGCAACGGATCGATGTAGGCGTCCTCAATGTAATGCAAGTTTTACAGTAGAAATAGCCAAGTAGATTTTGTAGTATCCCAACGCACTTCCCTTGGTAACCAAGATTGCAAAGATGAAGAGGGAACGATATCCAATCGAAGTGCACCCAGGGCTCGACATCGTGGAGCTGCGAGCTAAGAGCTGATGGACTATGGAATCAGAATCTGCTCTTATACTCTCAAGAACGAGAGTGAGCTACCACTCATAATTTATATGTACAGAGGTGGCTTTTCCCGGAGGCCTTGAAATTGGTAGGTTCTCGCGTCAGTAATTCGTTTGCAAATGTGGGCTGAGAGGATCACATAGATCATGGCGCTTGCAGAGAGGTTGTGTTCATTTTGAAAGTCGGTGTAGTCAATATCGAATGCCGTATTGTTCTAGAAG
This sequence comes from Cadophora malorum, assembly GCA_017365405.1. NCBI lineage: Eukaryota > Fungi > Ascomycota > Leotiomycetes > Helotiales > Ploettnerulaceae > Cadophora > Cadophora malorum. Next base: position 11,765 of record JAFJYH010000345.1, on the reverse strand, counting down.
ACCTATTTTCTGCTGGGTTGGAAGATTTTCAAGATGTGCTTTGGTTGGTGGTTTCTCACTAGGAAAACAAGGGCAAGTTGCTTACAATGGTAGAAAACAACAACAGAAAGAGGGGAGAACTTGAGAATCAATCTCGACAAGGGACTCATTCTCGGAGGCCCTTCAGCTGGAGGAAACTTCACTGCTGTTCTCGCTCATGAAGCGGTCAATGAAGGCATGTCCCCACCATTGACAGGTCTACCTTCCACGGCGTCCAGCTTCTGCCATCCCGACGTCTGGCCAGAGAAGTACAAGGAACATCTTGAGTGTTGACGAGGTCAACGATGCTCCAGGATTGACGAGGTAGAGGTTCAACTACTCTGCCGGTATCCTTCAGACACTTTCTCTACTTGAAACCTCGAATTTAATCAATCACAGGCAAATACGGAGGTCCTCCAGCAGATGTGAAACTTTCACAACTGCTGTATCTCTTCTACGATAGTCTTGCACAGAGGGCATAATTCCAGATCTGTGGCTGGGAAGAAAGACGAGACGAAGCTCTGCTGTACGATGAACTACTCAAGGAGAAGGGAATTGAAACGAAGAAGGATGTGTATCCCGGACTCCCGCAAGGGCGGTGGACAACAGGCCAGAACTGGAAAGCAGCAAACAAAGGTTGCGGGAGTGATGTGGTTGCTACAAGCCAAGCAGTGAGCTTGTTTAGCACATATGAGCAGCATTTCAGTATTAACAACATGGAGAAAGAAAGCCAGTGCAGCAGTGGGGTGGGATGGAGCAGATATGATAATATTATGAGGTCACCCTCGAGTACCGAGACACTTATCTGTACATCAATATATTAACATGGACGAATAATCACCGTGCCATGGAGATAGACTGCACATCTCTCGAAATGAAGTCTCTCGCCCAGCTCCAGGGTCTTAGATAGGAAAAGGATGCAGCTTATCACATCCGAGCAAGCGAGCATCAGCGTCACAACGCCTAGAAACAAGCATTGAAGATATATTAAAATCGAACGATCACACCGTACCCCTCAGTTGATAACAATCAAAGGACCTGGTGCCGAGGAGAAGTCCCCCACTTGTAGGGTCGTATCACGTGGGGTCGCTTCGGGCCTTTTCGTCCCAATGCACTGCCATGCACAATCGACGTTTCACAATTGTCCCTTGCAGCAGATAATCCCCGACTAACCGAGTCCCAAGAAACTGCAAAAGCCACGAAGTGCATAAATCCTCCTTTTCGCGTGGAAGCGGATCCGCGAAACAAACGATTACATGGGACGAAACGAAAGGGCTTGACAAGAAGTTTTGGTGCGCTGTGGCTTGAGGCAGGTTGATGGTATTCGGAAGATGGTGTTCTGGAAGGAAGTGAAACAGGCCAGATGGATCTGCCCCTATCAGTGACAGCGGCTCGTAGCGTTGTCTCAAGGTCCTTTTGGTGAGGAACGCTTGTCTTGGGTTAACTTTCCAACCCGTCCGCTGGAGACCCAAAAAGTAGGAAATCAAAGTTAGTCCTGCAGATGGCGTGAGGAGAGGGCAGATAGTTCTGTCATCATTTTAACATATCGCGCTATCATCACCCCCTTACAAACCTTTTCAAACTTGGAATTCTTGGTACGAGAATAGGGTCGTATTCTCCCGTTCCCTGATGCGGGTTGCCGGCGATGCTTCTAGCTCTGGTTAGAGACCGAACAAACACGGCCAGGAGACTGGCAGCAGTTCAGGAACTCGTCTCCCGTCAAGCTGCTCACGGTTCTCTGAACTGGTCGAGATGCTGAGATCGCTCCGCTCCCAGGCTCCTGCAAACCGATAATGTCACAGCAAATGTGGAGATAGTACGAATCCTCATTCCTGCCAGAAGGAGAATTCCGTGATGAGCATCTTCATGCCAGGAAACAAAGAAATGATTTCTCGGAGTTGTTGAGTTAAAACTTAAGACTGGAGAAATTCGATATAGGGAGGGGTTAGCCGGACTCCGGGGTCGGGCGGGGTTCAGAATAGATTACTTATGGGGGTGTAGATTACTATGAGACAGAAACGGCTGCTTGGGTGTTGGTGGAGGTTTGTGAAACATGGGCATTATAACGGGGAGACCCTTGGATTGGACTGAATTGTGATGTTTGGTTTGGTTTGACGTTCGTCGTTTGTGGTTTGAAGTTCAGTCTGACGGAATTCTCAGGCCTTCAGAGAGAATGAAACTTGGGACGAACTCAATGTTTCGAGGTGCGTGATCAAATCTCTGATAGTTGTTGAACTAAGCTCGTTTAGGATGATGTATCATAGGAATGTTGGAGAAGATAGTTGCGGCATTTCGACCACTTTTGACTCCACCAGCGGGAGTTGACGGAATCCATCCATCGGGTCTTCATACGATGGAGTTCCTGCACTGATTAGTGGAACAGTGACGCATTCGTATCCTACTGAGACGGCGGACAATGGTCATTTTTGACCTATCGAGTCTCTATTTGAAGCCATTGTAAGAGCAGTGTCGAAGAAACAAAGTTCCTCAAGTTTGTATGAACCGAAGAATTTCTCAGAGTATCCCAATTACGACTTGGATACCAGCTCGCTAAACACAAGCATCGTGAGAAAACAGAGTTTCGGATTTCCGAACAGTTAGCTGGGCACCATTGAGAGACCCATCTCAAAGATGGATCGACTCTAAGCTTTTATGTCACAATCAATTTAAAACCGCCTTATACAAGTGCTCTGATATAGGGCTAGGGGCATGGATCGGAGGTGGTGGATCTCGGTGGGGAACAGCTTGCGGTCTGTGGGCGGACCTATCACCGCACGGAGACACTTGGACTTGCTGCGCCTATGGCTCTAGTCTTTGTCTATCCAAGCTGCAGTTCTGTGAAAAAGATGATTCGAGAATTGACCGGCTTACAAGGAATAAAGGATCTTGTGTAGCCGAAGGTGTTGTGTTGCACTGTGTTCTTGTGCTTCGTTGTGCATACCACCTGCATATACAAAGATGTTGAATTGATCAGAAGTTCGGACATAGATTGAAAGAGTCTTATTAATGTCTGATAATCGGGTTGGATCTTCAAATGATCTACTGATAACTTCGGCCAGTATTGCTTATAATCTGGCAAATATAGCACTCGGGGAATTCTTTTGGGTGCACACGAACTTACGTCGTATTACACCGGGCCCTTCTCCGCAGCCAATTTCTCTGGTGCAACAGCCTCGTCTCGCAAATTTCGACCAACACCACGTTCTGTGGTAGTTCCCATATTTCAGAGTTCTAGCGAGTCAGATGAAGACCCTGACTATTTGGAGAGAAAAAAATTGGGGACAAAGGTCTAGAGATTGTAACCTTATCAAGCAAGAAAAGCTTGCCCGTCTGAAGCTTCAAATGCACAGCTCGGTTAGGGAAACAGTCTGTGAACCTTCTTTCACTTTACGACGGCTATCTCGCTCAAGATACAAAAGCAGAGCCGCACTGACAAAGCAGACGACCACATCTGCCAACTCAAGAACTTTATCTGGACTCGGTACCGTGGTTTTGTAGCACCGCACTCGGGTAAATCAAGGGTGAGATAAAAATCGTACGTTCGCTCCAGGAAGAGGAAAGTCAGCCACGGAGATCGTTGCATTTGAGGGCAAGTTCCTGTGCTGTTCCGGGTAAGATCTCGCGGGACAGGACAGAAGAGAGATCCGTGCGGCCAGGTGGAAAAGGGAGGGACTATCTGAGGGGGAGACTAACCCCTCATGTCTGCACTTGCAGGAACATGTGTATCGATGTGCAGCTTGGCCGGCACTTCTCCAATCTGACTAGAAACTGGACTATGTGCTCGAAAAAGAGTCCGCTTTGTGGTTTCTCGGCTACGAGTGGCAAGTCGGAAGATTGTTTCTTATTTCTTTGTGCTGCGCGAACCACTCTGACTCGTAGATTTTGTGCAAGGCTAAATTCTCCGTGCTGCGGATAAGATGTGCAGCTATGCATCAAAGCTTCCATGCAGGAAACAAATTAAACTTGATCATACTCTTTGACCTGAAAAAGATCAACGACATTCGTACGAGTACTGTATACGCGGTTCTTGAGGTTTGATGCAGGCGAAATTTGACTATGCAGCAGTAATTTTGGTGCTGGACAAATCTCAGCGACTAGAAAGGAGACAGCAAAGAGTTCAACAATTTACACCTCCCTGGTTCTTCTGCAATGCTTCGCTGCCCCGCTCTTACTTGAGAGATCACCCGCACTGGAGGGTTGATGCCAGCAGGATTAGATGAAGCTACCCACCACGCCGCAGCGAGAGTTCATGAACCCTATTATCGTGAGGCAGCTTATCGAGTTCCTATCGTCCAGATGCCTGCCACAGGGACCAATATGGAGGGATTTAACCTCCAGAACAAGCTTACATCTAGGCCGTGAAACAAGAGCTCGGTGATGTGACCCGTCGATTGACTGGGACCATAAAGCTTGGCAGGATCAAAGCGAAACTTGCTGGACCTCAACATCCGTCAACTGTACGATTCAGGAGAACTCCATACGAACGTAGAATCGACCTAAATATTAACCAAAAAGTCCAAGCAATTTGGTGCACTTAGCTGGATGTCATAAGCCTTCCCTGCATCGTTTAGAATTCTCTGCCGCTGTCTATTGAGAAGCTGAGGCCCGGCTTGCCGATGTCGAGGGTGCCTTTAGTTTCGTTTGGCCATCGTTTCTATTCTGGCCTCCTCCCGTACCAGAGTCTTCAGCCCTGGTCGATGACCGTTCATGATCTGGGCCCAAACGCATGGAATCCCGGGATTGTGATAGGATCTTCGAGACTGCAGCCGGATGAACGACATGGGGAAAGGACGACCGGGAGAAATCAGGAGTTCGAGACTTCTTTGCAGTCTCTGAAGCTTGGAAGGATGGTTTTGAGGTTTGTAGTTTTATCATGACTTCGGCCACAAGTCACTTCCAACAGCAGCCCCTTCTGCTTGGTAGTGACAGAGCCGGGTTGGTTCCCTGAACAATGAGTAGTCATTTGAAGCGACGTCGATGTTGTTACGAGAAGTAGTGACAAAGCTACCCAGTATGAGAAGTACCCGGAGCGTACTGTATCGTGCCGTGGGGCGGGATTTTCAGCCACTCGAGACTTGTGCTGTTTGAGAATAGTCGGTTGAGCGTGTTAGCGTGAAAATCCAAGGGGCCTGCACTCGCACAGACTTCACTACGGCTTTCATGCCGTAAATGGGCGATACCCCGCCTCGAGGTGGGCAGTCGGAATCTGGTGCATGAAGCAGAAGGGTTCCGGTGATTTGAACGCTTCGGCGACCGTTGTCTCGACTCCTTCGTTTGCTACGATGTCGGTGCGAGAGAAGGCGGGAAGACCCTACACACATGGTTTGTTGACAACGAACTGTAAGTACAAACCCCAACCAAGCAACTCTCATGTAAAGTGCTAATATATTCGATCTGGCGGGGTGTTATCGATTATGACGATAACATCATGATTCGAAACCTTTGATGTTTGTCCTATGGCGTACGTGCATGGTACTTCTGACTTGATGACATGCTTTAGCTGGAAAGTTACTTTGGGATCGAACGTCGCGCCACGCAGCTGAGATGAAAGTTCCTGGACCAGAAACTCTGGCTTGACGTAGTCTGCACTTCTCCGAGTCAAGCAGAAAAGTGCAATGCTGTGAGCATCCCACAGCACTTCTTATCGTCAAGTATCATCCATGTGTATTTTCTTTGCCTAGAAGAAGAAGCAAAGGAGGACCAGGCAGAAGAACCACCACCCGCAAACGCTTCACGTCTAAATCAACCGGCACTTCCATTTCTTCGTGGAGGCTTCGGCAGTTTACACGGACATCAACCAAATATTCAAGATCTGCTGTGAAATTAATCAATCCAGTTTTCTCATGCAGATGTGCAATGATTGTGGTTCCTTCATGCTTCACCTGTCCCAAAGTCAACTTGATCGTCGATTGAGTTGCTGATGACAGTGATAATTGATGGCTGGCTGGTGTTGTCGTGTAACCGAGGGGCTCAGGCAGGCGAGCATCAGCATCAGCACCCAGCAAAGCACAGACTGCCCCCACCAACTAGTAATTTCACTCGCCAGACTGCAACCCAAAAGCAACGTCCGTGCAAGAAACGGGAGGCTTCCCCCTACAACTGCCTGCCTCCGCGAGCCAATTATACCCCCTATCCAACTCTCCACACGGGATTTGCACATGCACCACCATGCACTCAAAATAAACTCAGCAACAGAGTTTGCAGCCCAGCCTGTGGTCCCAGATATTAGCCGATGTCGTCTAAGAGGCCAGGGAATGTCAATTTCAACGTGCTTCAAGTGCTCGAGTGCTGCACAACTGCAGAGGTGCAGCAGCCAGTCAACTTTGTCACTAGAACCTTACCGTATGCAGGAGAACTTCCCGAGTCCGTACCTTCCACTGCCCTGGTCAGTAATCACCGTTCCACAGCTTCTGGTCTGCACGGTACACACTGACCCTGGCTGATCTCGGAGCAAACTTGCCTGTCATGGGCTCAAGCGGTTTCATTCTGGATCCCAGCCTGCAGCACCTCTCAGCACCCCTCCATCACAACGCCTCAGTTGCTGGGGTTCGAGGGTCCAGTCCGGAGTGGACACTGGAGAGGGAAAGAAAAGTGACTGCGGTGTCTCAGACGCCACAGCGTTCATGTGTTGCTCCGCAAGCAGCACCATCGTTGGAGCTGGGTTGAAAAGCTATCCCTGCTGCATCGTTTCTTATGTGATGTAGGGATCTGGTGTTAAGATAGTCGAATCGCCTTCATCGTCCGGGGTCCGTCCATGTTGCTTCACTCCTCCTTAAGTATATCGATGGTCCTGTCCATGCAATCTTGCTGAAGGATCCTGCGGACCATTTCCAAATTCCAATTCTTACCTGGATCCTAATATTCTCCTCCTACGTCTGTGGAGCAGTTGGTCAGGATACCTAATTCCCAGTGCATTACCTTCCCATCTTTATTTTTGTGGAGATCCTGTAGTCGACAAGGCAGGCCCAGCTGGTGGTAGCCTGTGAAACGTCCATGGCTCATATTGCGGATTTACTGGTGGGACCACCAAGTAGCTTGGGGTTGAATAATTATATAGCCAGAGAGCTATCACCACATTCTCCCAATGAAGCATCACCAGCAGTATGTTCGGCCAACACATTCGTCGCACACGTTCACTGAAAATTACACAGACAAACGACAACGCTTGCATCGATGAGTCCGAAAAGTATGTGTGGAGGATGCATCAACCAACGGAGCCTCGAAAGTACCAGCTGTTCCCAGCGGCGAAGGAGAAGCTATCGATAGCTGCAGGACAGAAAAACAGTGATGCAGAGCCATCACAATCGACGACGACAGGACAGAGTGGAACGAATGAAAAGGACCGGTCCTTACTTACAAATGCTTTACGGCTCGGACTGAAAACGAAGGAGCAACCTGTTAATCGTCGACGCAAGCCTAGTATGCCAACAGACTTAGGTCCAATGACCACGGTACAGGAAGTCGCCATGGATTCTCGTGAGTAAAGCTTGAGCATGGAAGGGTTCTGGTGGGTTTCATGAAACTGATTAGATATCCTAGCTACTATTCCCGGCCGGCCACCACTACACGAGCGGTCTATTAGTGCACCCGGTAACAGCTGGCGCCAGCATGTGTTCGGCGAGAGCATGCTCTCCTGCATATCCGGACCTGCACTGGATGAGAATGCTGAGATGGCTATATCACCGGATAGTGGAAGTAATGGACAGGCTCAAGCGAATATACAGCTCGACAGCCACATTTTTGACGACGACATCTCCCAGCCGCTCCCAGCACCATCATCATACTCTTCTCGCAACAAATCTCGATCCGCTTCGCCGAAACAGCAGCCGCTCTCACCCAAATCACTGACGCCGCTTGTCATCCCGCAATCGCAACCTCAGAGACTTACCCGGCAATCATCTACTTCCCGTATGCGTTCACGCTCCGGAAGTGGAAGCTGTGGTACACCCCCAGATGTGCCTCCCAAATCTGCGCGGATGAAGGAGGGTTCCCCACACCCACGGGCCTCCCCATATACTCCCATGTCAGGGTCATCCACTGGTTTGCTATCAGCCTCCACTGCCGCAACGTCTGTTTCAAACACGCCCAATACTCCATTTGCTCTTCCTCACTTCCCACAGGAAGGCCGATGCTCACCGAAGCCTCTTCCAAATCCCCAGTTTCCGCTCGAAGGTCGCTCATCACCTCGACCATGGAACGGAACGTCTTGCTCCCCAGTGACAAGCAGCACAACACCCAGTCATATGTGCCACACCAAGAGTTCATCGGACGCTGCACAGCATTCACTCTCTCACCAAAAGTCATTCCCGGTTGGGCCAACCCTCAAGGGTCATCGAAGACATGAATCCGAGAGCTCGGCATCAATTATGGACCGAGGCCGCCCTAAGAAGCGTTCTCCATCCGAAGGATCCCCAGTCAAGCGCTCCAACTCCAAGCGTTCACCTTCAATCCCAACTTCTGCATGCCCATCATCTCAAACACAAGCCCAAGTCTCAGAGACCAACTCACCACGGGATCGATCCGAAGAACAACGTGCCTTCGAGCATCTCCCAACCGGCCACTCCGCAACGACAGCTCACACTCAGCTTCCCACAAGCGAGATCGCTACCCTCCGCAAACAAGCCATCGGCCAAGCCTCCCGCTTCCAAGTCCTCTGCACCAAAGATGTCGAGGCCCTCTCACGAGAACTTCGCGCCCTCGACGAGCGCTGCGAATACCTCCGCAAGACCCATCGCTCTCTCCGCTCCGGTCGTCGCAACCTCCACGAACGCATCTGCACATATCTACGCAGTCCGCGTGTCGCACGTTTCAGTCACGAGAGTATGCTGCGACAGGAAGAGGCGCTCAGCGAGCTAGATACCAGCATCGACGACTGGGTGTCAAAGCTCGAGCAAGCCGAGAATAGACGCACGAGAGTCAGGCAGAAGTTGTTGGAGCATGTCGCTGCCGCACTGCTCATGAGTCCTGCTCCTTCGCCGACGTCTGATGAGGCGTTGAGTTTGTTGATGGGAGGTGCCGAGAACGTCAAGGCGCATGTTACGAGTCAGGCTCAAGCACCAAATACGCCACCTCGCTCGCCTACCAAGTCGTCGTCGCCGGAACGTCTTGAGCGGGTGGTTGAGGAGGTTAAGGTTTCTTCTCCTGAAGCACCATTGCGGATGAGTCGTCGCTGTGTGGAGAGCATTCGCATCTATGCTGATAGCGATATCTCTGCTTTGATGGCGGACGTCGAGGATGAGATCAAGCGGATGGGCGAAGAGCCCGCTATTGAGACCGCGACCCCAGTCGTCGAGAAGAAGGAGGAGCCGCTGCCGATGCTGTTGAATGCTGTCGCTTTCGAGGGCATGGCATTGCATAAGCAGAGGAGTGCAGGGAAACTAAAGAATTGAATTGTCTGATGAAATGCAATCAATGGATTACGAAGCGACGTTACTGTCTTTTTTGTTTTGTTTACTTCTCAAATCGCGCTTACGGCTTACGGCTCGACGCTACGCTTACGCACTTACGCCCCTTTACACATATTTCACAACCTTACTTTACCTCGACTACCTTTCGCAATCCCGTCTTGGATTGCATTTCATCCAATGGCGAAGAAGGATAGTCATGCTTACATTCTTACATTCCTTACGATTTCGACGCTTGATGCATTACGAAACGATTGCTCTCACACTACCACACGACTTGGACGAACGACCACAATACGTTGTATTTGCAAAACCTTGCCTGCTTTCTCTGCATAGCGTATGCTTCTGCTTTCCACTGCTACTCGCACTTCTACTTCATACTTTGCATCTTCTCTCGCCTTACCTTCTCTACTCTCTTTGACATACTTTTGCATCATGCATATGTTCTTTCTCTTTTATGTACCTTTACATATCATCATTGTTACTGCTACAGTTGTTGTTCGATACCAACATTTACAGGCGCTTGGGTTTCTCATCATCATCAGCATCAGAAGGAAAATTCCCTATCTGATTTATCTGTCGGCAGTCGATCTCATTCCTGCCTTGCTTTCTTTGTACCTTCTCGATCATTTTTCGAGGTTTCTTCTCTTACGTATAATTTCTGTTGGATGGATTGGTCACCGCTTAGGAGGATTTAAGGTGCTTGGATTTGGCATTGGACTTGTATAGTAGAGATTGAATAGGAGTTGGATTGGACAGTCTCGATACAGATCGGGGCTAGAAATCATATCCAGACTTACCTGAATGGGAAAGAAATATCAAAAAGATACACAAATAATTACTCGCTCTCCATCCTGCTCTACTGATTCTTGTGATAAGTGGTAAATATCAAAAACTTGATCATGGCTATTTACATTCGACCCTCTAGTATTCCTGATGTACAAGTTCTTCAAGTTAGTTGTATACTCCTATTTCCTCCCATTATATCTAGTAATGATATATAGAACATTTCCTTGCCACGTCTAATCCACAGTCCCACCCCGAGCGTATCCAGTAATTCCATACATGCTGTTCAAAAATGACATGCTCAACCCTGACCCGCAGCCAAAACCACCTCATGCAGCGTGCTGACCGCGCTAGGTGCAGCGAGCCAATGAAAACGCGAAATCTGGACTTTAAGGGCTAGCGGGCGCGCGGCCGCATGTCATCCCTCGATCATCCGCGACTCAATCCCCATCTTCAGCCTCGTTTTTAAAATCTTATGTCCATCTCCTCCGCTCCAGGCTGGCTGGCTCGCTCGCTGACAGGGCAGCATGCCATATCCCTAAGTATATCTCCTCTCCCTAGTTCCCTTCCCTTCTCTCCCCTCTCCTTTCTTTCTCCGTCAAGCTCCCAATTGTTCTTCCTATCTTCCTCAAAAGTTACAGGTATCTGTTGATCTCCCTCCACATCCTCCTCACGCACAACACAAGACCTTGAAGACCACAACACTACAGCACACCAGTACATCGCAGCACAATGCATCTCGTCCTCACCGGCGCAACGGGACTCGTCGGGTCTGCAGTCCTCCAAACAATGCTCGCGACGCCTGCGATCTCGAAGATCAGTATACTTTCCCGCAGATCAGTGGCGCAGGCAGAGGGCCACGCGAAGGCGAGGGTTATACTACATAAGGATTTTGCGGAGTATGCAGATGATGTGCTGGATGGGCTGAAGGATGTGAAGGGTGTGGTTTGGGCTTTGGGGATTAGTGCTACACAGGTTGGGAAAGAGTGTGTATCTCCCTATCGCATCTATGTGTTTCTGCTCTCCATTTGGGTCTTCGTACTGTGGTCGCCAGAAGAAACGAAGCCCAGAGACAACGAGACGCAAGAGGAGAGTCCTCCTGCCTCGAGAGATATAGCTAACCTCACCTCCAAACACAACAGAGAATACGAACGCATCCACCTAACATACCCCCTATCATTCGCCCGCGCCCTCTCCAAAACCACCTCGCCCTCCCCATTGACATTCATCTACGTCTCCGGTGAAGGCGCAACTCCGACCCCGAGCATTCTAACCGCCCACTGGGCCCTCACCAAAGGCCGCGCCGAATCCTCTCTCCTCGCCCTCTCCAAAGACCCAGCTTACAATAATCTCCGCCCTTTCAGTGTTCGTCCCGGAGGCGTGGATATGACTGACCATGAGGAGATTCATGGGTTTGTGGGCAGAAGACAAGTGGTGGAGAGGGTGCTTTTGCCGGTGTTGAGGGTGTTGCCCGGGGTGAAGGGGTTGATGAGTCCCACGAGGGAGCTGGGGAAGGCGTTGGTGGGTTTAGCGGTAGGTGATGGGGAGGTACAGGAG